>JAQGBX010000794.1:0-30599 GCA_034698745.1 Megaphyllum sjaelandicum
ATGGGCTTGACCCCCCTACCATATGGCATTTAGTTGCTGACTGTAGGGTACTGAGTTGAATTGAATTGAATTGAAGACTCCCATCTCGTGGAAGTATCTTTCTCCAAATCTCGTTAAACTTTGCGTGGCGAGGCTAGCAGCATCGGAATCTGTTATGTTTTCGCAAATTACAATGATATCAATAGACTTTCCAAATTTCTTAATGGAAAGTGCACCCTTTTTATCGAGTTCCGGTGATAATGTTATATCATCCCAATCGTTCCAATCTTCTTTTGATTCGTCGAATTTCCTGCACGGTTCGTTGGCACCCACAACTGTTTGGAGCACTTGTAAGCTGATGAGGATGATGGCGCATCCCATGAACTTCAGCATCTTTTCTAGCTTAAGATCCACAGCGACAATGAATGCAAATGCGGCTTCCAGAGTTTTTAAACGAAATGATTGTGGAAAATGCGACCAATCATAACGCGATAAACAAATCATTCGCTTTATTTTGTTATTGTGCTTATAGCCAATGAAGATAGGGCATCTTTTAGTCAACACTCGTGATGGTTGAGTTGCTCTTCCGTTTGTATTAAAAAAAAATGGATTATTTTTCGCAGCTGTTTCAAATTTGTTTAAGCTCCCACACGTTTTTAATCCAAATTAACTTTATTAACTGGTTTTTTTTATGTACAACAGACTTTATGGATCTTCTTACATTTAAGTTGATTTCATTTCGTGTGTCTTTGGCATATTCTTTAACTTCGCTTGATCAAGCCATGTAATAAGAAAGTATTAAGTTTAAAAAAATAATACGGATAATAATTTTCATTTTTTTTTTAATTTGTGATAGTTTATTCAATCTACAGGGTGAAGCATAATTCATTCACCACACAATTTTTTTCTTAACCGTTAGAGATGTGAAAATTCTGTTTGTGTCGTTAGATAGGTTGTCATGGGTTCTCTATCCTTTAATAGTATTAACTTTTATACATAACACCATTTTGTCAACGAAATTGAAAGTATTATTTTTGTACCGTAACACCTAGAAAAAAATTATGAAATTAGGAAAACGAAGAGCATGGCTTGCTTGTATGTGTTCAAGTGGTTTTGTTTGTATTGGCAATTATTTGAAGTTGTTACGATATGTTTTGAAAAAAGGGGCAAAAAAAAACACCAATTGTTATCTGCGCTGCAGCACACTGATGCAATGCGGTAGATGTAGGTAGTTTACTGCAGTACACTTTTGTGCTGCAGGACAGCTAACAATTGGGTGTTTGCCCCTATTTTCAAAACATCGTAACAACTTCAAATAATTGCCAATAAAAACAAAACTAATTGAACACAAACAAGTAATTAGTCATGCTCTTCCTTTTCCTAATTTGATATTTTGTTCTAGGGGTCACGGTTCAAAAATTATAATTTCAATTTCATTAAAAAAAATAGTATTAGGTAAAAGTTAATACTATAAATGGATAAAGCACCCATGACAACCTAGCTAACGTCACAAACAGAATTTTCACATCTCTAACGGTTAAGAAAAAAAAATTGGGTGGTGACGGAATCATGTCTCACCCTGTATAAAACTGGTACCAACAGTTTTCAACAATTTCAACGATCTGCACATTTTTAACATATGATTTTAATTTTCTAATTTTTAATTGGTCTTTTTTTTTAATTTTTAATAGTTTGGCCGTTTTTATGCATGTTTACAATTTCAAATATGTTTCTGGAAAGAAATGCTGTTAGGTTTTCAAGAGTAAATTTATACGAATCTATTTTTATCTTTTAAATGCTTATAACAAATATAAAAAAGACAAGAAAATAAACGCTATTTGACCTTAAACGATAATTGGGCACTCAGACTGAAGCTTTACGAAGGACATTTTTGGCAGTCGTGAAATCACGTGTTTAAATAAATCTCTACAATTTATTAAGAATTCGCTAAGCTTCAGCGTGAGTATCGCTCACTTTGATAGCATAATATTTTAGATTTTACATTTGATAATCCTTCTACGTCCATCAGATTGCGTTTCTCACTCTTAGCTTCGCTTGCCATGTGCGAACATTGCTTTCTACGCATTTTTTTTTCTTGTTGGGGAAAGGAGGGGGGAACAAGAAATCAATTTCCAATAGCTTTTTTGTTTTCGTAAGTAACCATCATATACTCGGGATGATTGAATTTAAAATTTGTAATAAAATCCTGTTTATTTTCTCAATCTTCTTGCAAAACAAAGAGCTGTCTACAAGGTTGTTTGGCACTTACACTTAACACTTGAAGCCAAAAATAAAAAGATTGTCTAGCCGATGAATGTGTTCATATCTTATTTCTTAAATTCAAAATAACGATTATTGCAGAGGCCGCTTTCTGGGTTTGACGTCGGATGGTTGTTTGTAGAAAAGTGCATCCGATGTAATTCATACTAAATGTACATGTATAATGTCATCGCAGTTTTGCCAGAGAAGATTGAGCATCGTTTTGCTGCTTTGCAATTTATTCAAGGTCATTTCATCATTAAAGTGGCCTTATAATGGGCAAGATATTTAAAACGTAATGCGGATTAGCTAAGCAAGAGATATTTTTTCCCGAAAATGTTTTATTTTTTACAAAAAACCTCATTGGCGCAACTATGATCCAAATGAAATGATAGTTTGTCATAAATCAGATGTTTTTACAAGAAAACTTTGCGATTTTCTAACAAAAAAAATGAAGTTTTTTTAAAAGCAGGAAAAAACTATGCGAGCTTTTTCAAATAACTTCATTTCCATAACGAATTTGATGTTTTTTCAATAAAAAAAAATGCAAGTTTGGTTGAAAATAAATTTTACGATCTATTCGGTGTTGCTATAAACAATTGAAATTTTCTAAAAAACTTTTTTTTCTCTAAAATGTGGAAATGTCTTTAAAAAATTCATCAACATGTCAAAAACTATTATATTTTTAAAAACTGTAACTTTTCACGAAACAAAATCAATGCAACTAAGTTTTTACTAAATCGATAACTTTTTCAGGAAAAAATTGCAATGCTCTCTGAATGATAACAAAAAGTAGAAAAAATGGATGCAAGTTTTTTCAAATAATTTCATTTCCACAAATAATTTTAAATGTTTTTTCAATCGACTTGCAAGTTTGGTTGAAAATAATTTTAAGAACTATTCAGTTTTTCTATAAAGAAATTTTCTCAAAAACCCTATTTTAAAGAAGACATTCAACAAACTATCAAGGTTTTTATAAGCAACATTAATATTTATAGCAAATGGTTTTTTTAATGTAACGCTTTTTTTAAAGATATACCATTTAACACCTTTATTTAACAAAACAAATATTTGAAATTCTATTTCCATTCTTCGCTGAATTTTACAATGATTTTAATTGCTAATTTTAGTTTACTCTTGTGGCGTTTTCAATATGTTATCCATTTCCATTTAAATTTCAAGTACATTTCTTTCTAGACAGTGTCACGAGTCAGTAAGGTACGATGGTCTGAAAGTTCTGTTTAATTGGTTCATTTAAGACCCGCCCTTCTATGTGAATTTTTTAATGTTTTTTTACAAACGTTAAGCAAAATTGAGATTTTTGTGTCATTTAGGTTTTTCTAATCATGGTGTCATTAGTTGTCAATCATGCTGATGTATTTGGAGAATATTACAGTGTTAGTAAGACAATAAAACAACTAAAAGAACATATTTGATAAATGTTTCTTAAATGACTCGTTATTAGCCTCATAAGCAAATTTGCATTTTCAAAGATAATAAACATTATCTTTAAACAATCTTTAAGCAATATTGAGATTTGTTTCATTTAGGTTTACTTTCAATAACTAGTAACAGAACAAAAAAAACCCAGCAAGAATCCGAAAAACAAGTCATTAGTAATATATAGTATAATGGTATTTATAGCCTGGATTTTCTTAATCTAAATTAACTACATCGAATTTACCGCAATGTTTTTGCGACATTTTACATTAGTTTTTAATCATGCTGATGTATTAGTCGTGTCAGCCTAGCATAATTTGTCCGTGTCTAAATGTGCCAAATACTTCTGGAAAAGGTCATCCATGATCTTCTCGAAACTTTTCCTTAGCATATTAAGAGCGACCAATTTCTTCATTTCGCAATCACGTGGTTTATCCTTGCAGAAGGTCAGGGTTTCCAGATTACCTTCCATCGGAGTACTGCAGGATATAGGTAAATTTTCAAAGAATCTGTCGAAATCTGCCCCGGAAGGGGTCCGTTTATTGTCCCGGAGCCAATTCTGCAGCCACAGTAACTTGCAATCGCAGTGGAGATTGTTGCCTGAAAATGAAATACAAAACAAAACAAAAACGCTAAAAAATAAGTTCTTTACACTATCGTGACATTTTATTCATTTAATTGGAGAAAATTGCAAAATGGGCCAAAGACTCGCCAAAAATGGTTATTTGTAAACACCTCAAACTCGTGGAAAAAGTCGCAAAATCGAGAAAATAAGTCGAAAAAAGCTTTAAAAATTCGCAAAATCATAAAAAAATTTATCAGAGCTTGAGAAAATTTAAATAAATTTGGAAAATACTCTCCGACTCGGCTATTTATTCAACAATTTCGTATATAAAATTGTTGAATGACTATAGTCATTCAGAATTGCAAATTTGCAAACTAAAATTGCAAACTAAAATTGCAAATGGATATTGTACTCTGAAAAGGTTAACAATTTTTGCGAGTTAGTACGACGTAACTGTCGTAAATTTTGCAAACTTGAGCTGATAAAATTAAATTTTTTTTTACAAATGCTTGAACTATAGCTACGTTAAAGCATTAATTTTGAATCGTGGCAATTTTATTTAGCTATACTTTCATAACATATTCAAAATAATTCATTTTTCGCTGACTTTGCCAGGTTTTCCAAGTCATATTCTAGTAGGGGCCCGAGTCTAATTTACGTTACTATTTCGCTTTATGCGAACGTATACAGGGTTAGCCAATAAAAAGTAACCCAAGTTTATAAAAATCATAAAATGTCTTTTTGTTAATGGAATTTAATGACAATTTGTACATGTGTACTTAAATAGGATACAAAAAATCCTAATTTCAATTTGTGTTCAAAGTTAGCACCTTTTGCGGAAACACAAGTCCTAAGGCGCATGCACTATTGGGCGATTGTCTCGTCGATTGTTGTTTGATTAATTTCATTCCAAGCGTCCAAAATTCGCTGCTTCAACTCGTCGATGTCTATTATCTTCGAGCAGTACACTTTGTCGACCATTATACCCCAGATTGCATAGTCAAGCGGATTTTGGCCGGGACTGTTGTGTGGCCAAAGTGTTGGAGTAATGATCGCAGAAGTGTCACGTTCAAGAATAATCATGTTTCTCGAACCCTATGAGATGGTGCACCATCTTCTTGAAAGACGAACAAGTCGGAAAATGATCGAATGTCTGAAGGAAGATTTTCTAAACCACTTCGGGTCCAACCTTTCTCCGAAAACTGTTTTAAATATTGCCTAGCACTGTTATTTTTCGTTTTACGCAAAAAAAACTTATCGCGGTTCTTTCTTCTTCAGTAAACGCCATTTGGGAAAACAAATTCGAGTGATTACGTCATTAAAAAACAATGTGAATGAGGACAATTCGAGAGTAAAGAGAACAACAATATTTGTACCAAATTTTCATTAAATTCCATTAAAAAATAACCATTTTATGATTTTTTTTAAAATTGGCTTACTTTTTACTGGCCCACCCTGCATATATTTTTTTAAATTATCAATATCATAATATTAAGTCTTACCGGCCAACTGCGGTGTAGCTAAATTTTCCAGTGAATCAAATATTTGCGCACTGAGCGTCATCAGTTTGTTGTTGTTGATATTTAGCATCTCCAGATCGGTCAACTCACGAAACGTGTCTTCGTGCAGGCTTTGAATTGAATTATTTTTGAGACTTAAGAAGGTTAACAATCTCAAACCGTGGAAAGCGTCTTTGTGCAAGTTTTCGATTTGGGTAAACGAGAGCCATAGTGAACGCAACCTGGTGAAGCCGTGAAATGCATTTCTTTCCACCGTCTTGATCTTAGTGAACATTATTATGAATATCAACATTTGATGATTTTGCAAAAATCCACGATCTGAGATAAGCTCGTTCTCGACAATACTAGAGCCGATCAGCAAAACTTGTAAAGAGTATCTCGCTGAATTGATTAGGTCGTAGGGTATTTCTTTCATTTTGCAGCCGAGGAAAACCATATGAGACACTGTTATGGTTGTTGAAGAAATTAACGGTAAGAAATCACATCGTACGAAAAAGACTGCCAACCGGCGGTCTGCTTCCCCAAATCTCGTTAAACTTTGGGTTGCGAAACTAGCAGTATCGGAATCTGTTATGTTTTCGCAAATGATAATAAAATTAGCATGATGTGCAAATTCCGTAATATTAAGCATACTCTTTACTTTAAATTCCGCTGATATTATATCCCAATCTGAATCATTCCAAACGTCTTTCGATACGTCGAATTTCTTGCACGGTTCATTGGCACCCAGAATTGGTTGAAGAACTTGAAAGATGATGAGGAAGATGATGGCGCATCCGTTGAACATCATCTTTTCTATCTTGAGATCCACATTGACAATGAATTGCACATACGGCTTTGAGAGTTTTAAACGCAATGATTGTGGAAAATACGACCAATCATAACGGGATGAAAAATCATTCGTTTTATATCACGTCATCGTGTTAAGCCAATGAGAATTGAGCATCTTTTAGTCAACACTCGTGATTGTTGAACTGCTCTTTTGCTTGTACAAGGCCATTTCATGCATATAAAGAAGTTAATTTCTTGCAACTGTCTCAAATATATACGTTTATTCTCCTTAATTGCATGATTTTTTTATGCAGAACAGACTTTATGGACCTTCTTACATTTAAGTTGATTTCATTAAGTGTGTCTTTGGGCTAACCATTCTTTAACTTTGCTTGCTAAACAAAACCATCTAAGCAGAAAGTATAAGATTTAAAAAAAAAAACCTGCAGATTTTTTAACATTGATTTTTTAATAACATTTTTTCAAGCCAAACAATTTTCCAAAACATATACGAAATTTAAAGGATAAACAAATCTATGCGAATTTCCAAAATCTAAAACAAGTTTAGGCAAATTACAAAATTATAGAACAAAAATAGATGCAAAGTTTCATTGCATGATATTTTTTCAAAAATGATCGTTTTTTAAAAAAATGAACAAAAATGAATCGTTTCTATTTTCTTGGAAAACTGTTTAGTATAGAATAACTGGACGTATTTCCTTGATAAATATAAGTATTTGTACAAACTATTACATGTTGCTTTTTTACCAAACCAGACAATTATTTTTAAAAAAGCTATTTAAATTATTGAATATAAGATAAATTATTGAAAACTATATCTTTTCTAATCATGAAGCCAAAAGGACGTATGAAAAACGTAAATTATTTCTGACATCAATATGTCAGAACTGCAATAAATAGAAAAAGGGCTACTATACAGCTTCGTACTTTTGTGACTTATAGTCTGCATGAATAAGTGCAGTTTACACGTTGATTATTTTAATTTGGGCATTTTTGTATAGTGACCACCTGTGTACAGTGACCAACATGGCATTTTTTTTGGTGGTCACTCATAACAGGTTTTACTGTACAAATTAAGTCAGACTAAGCAGTCTGGTTATGATGAAAGTTTTTGCAAATAACCAACATTTAATCGGGTTGATTGAATTTAAAATTTGTAATAAAATCCTGTTTATTTTATCAAACTTCGGTTATGGCAAAAAGTTGTCTCCGAGTTTGTTTGACACTTAGACTAAGCACTTGAAAGCCAAAAATAGGCAGATTATCCAGCTTGTCTTCATATCTTATTTCTTAAATCCAAAGTAACGATTATTGCAGAGGCCGCTTTCTGGATGTTTGTAGAAAAGTGCATCCGATGTAATTTATACTAAATTTATAATATTATCGTAGTTTGGCTAGAGAGGATTAAGCATCGTTTTGATGCTTTGCAATTTATTCAAGGTCATTTCATCATTAATGTGGCCTTATAATGAGCGAAATATTCCAAACGTAATGCGGATTAGCTAAGCAAGTGATATTTTTCCGAAAATGTTTTATTTTTTACAAAAACAACATTGGCGCAACTATGATCCACTAAAATGACAGTTTGTCATAAATCAGGTGTTTTTACAAGAAAAATTTGCAATTTTTTTAAAAAAAAAGTGAAGTTTTTTAAAAGTAGAAAAAAACGATGCGAATTTTTTCAAATAAGTTCATTTCCATAAAGAATTTGATGTTTTTTCAATAAAAAATGCAAGTTTGGTTGAAAATAAATTTTACGATCTATTTGGTGTTGCAATAAACAATTTAAGTTTTCTAAAAAAAGCATTTTTTTCTCTAAAATGTGGCAATTTCTTATACGAAATTCGTCAACATGTTAAAAACTATTATTTATTGAAAACTATAACTTTTTCACAAAATAAAATCAGTGCAACTAAGTTTTTACTAAATCGACTACTTTTTTAGGAAAAAATTTGCAATGTTCTCAGAAGAATAAAAAAGTAGAAAAAAACGATGCAAATTTTTTCAAATAAGTTCATTTCCACCAAAAGTTTGATGTTTTTTAAATCGACTTGCAAGTTTGGTTTTAAATAATTTTAAGAACTATTCAGTTTTTTCTAAAAACCCTATTTTTTAAAAAACTTTAGCAATTTTTTAAAGAAACCATTTAACACTTTAATTTAACGAAACAAATATTTGAAATTCCATCTCAGTTCTTCGCATAATTTTAGTATAATTTTAATTTACTGTTTTGGCGTTTGCAATATTTTATCCATTTCCGTTTAAATTTCAATTAAATTTCTTTGATGAAATATTGTTGAGCTGTCAAGTACATTTCAAAGAAGCTATTTTTCACATCAAATGTTTATGGATTTTAAAGTTAAAGGCTATAATTTAATGGAAAAAATCATTAAACGTATAAAGTTTTAAATTTTTCCAGAAGTTAGACAGTGTCACGTGTCACGTGTTTAATTGGTTCAATTTTGAACTTTAGAAAAGTGCAAAATATTTTATAAAAGACTTCTGTGTCATCTCAATTTTGCTTAAAGATTGTCAATTTATAACTTTATAGATGTGCAAAATAGTTCATGAAAGTACAAACAGAAATCAAAATAAAATAAAATACATTAGAAATACAAAAAAATATCATTATTAATACAGTACTATAATACGAGCGTATAACCTGAATTATATGAGTCTAAATTAACCAGATAATTAACCGCAATACATGTATATTCTCGTTACATTTCTCATTAGTTTTTCAATCATGTTAATGTATTTGGAGAATATGACAGCGTAATTATTACAAACAATAAAACAATTAAAAGCATAAATTTGATAAATGTTTTTTAAATGACTCGATATTAGCCTCATAAGCTACTTTGCATTTTCAAAGATTTACTCTAGATTGCACACATTCATTGTAGATAAAGTACATCGTGCATTCAACAACTATAACTGTTAAACGTTTAAAAGACAGTCTCTTTTGGTATTACAGTAAAACCTGGAAAAACGACCACCTTTGAATGGTCATTACCTGTTTATGTTGTCAACTTTTTAGTGTACTGTTTTTTCTAGTGTACATTTCCTACATAAGAATTCTCTGTACAGTGACCATGGCCAAATATCTATTAATTGTGTACAGTGACCAGTGTGTGTTTTCTTTTTTGAAATTTTTACATTGCAAATGCCCGTTAAAAAGTGACCAGATAGCGGATGAGTCACGTTACATCTTACTTTAACCCTTGGACATGATGATTCTCTACTCTTTTGGTTTTGTGGTTTTGTAATACGTGTATTACAGTCTACATTTATAAGTGCAGTGTACATGTTCATTATTTTAATTTAATTCAGGCATTCTTTGTATAGTGGCCACCTGTGTGCATGCATTGACCAACATAACATTTTTTTTTGGTGGTCACTCTTAACAGGTTTTATTGTATACATGTTCTGTTTGAAGAATATAATTTCAAAGGTGATTCGTTTACTCACATCTATGTTTTGACTTTTTAATACTTTCTACGTGTATTGTAACTTCACATTTTAAGAGAACAAAACAATTTTTGTCTCGCCAAACTTGAATATCTGATATTGTTAGAACTAAAATCAACTGAAAACTAAGCTGCAAATCTTTCCCCTTAAAATATTTTTAGTATACATTTCATCTGCTCACGAATATCTACAGTGTAATAGGGCAACACTTACATGTACATGTAGCTGGAAACCGTTACTGCAAAACTATGCTCCAAGATATTTAAAATTGCCGTTTCATCGTGTTATTAGTCAAGATTTTCCGCACTAATAGCCGCTAAACATGCTCCAAGGAGAGCATCATCGAGAAAGAGCTTCAAAGAAACAGCACTTATACCTCGCGCGCTACACGGTAGTTTACGATTCAATTTGTGGAATTTGAAAATTTGCATTCCATTTAATGCAAATTAGATAACGTAAAACGATCGCTGCGCACAACGTTCATGGTACAGGATTAAGGATCTTCTTCTCCGCGCATATTTAACGGCTTTTCTCTAAAAGCCTCCAAAACGACACTGTCAGGGGGTTCAGGGGTCAAAATTCCACGTGCGCATGCAATGACGATTAAATGCTAATTAACACACGCATCAATCAACCCGAAAATCAGGCCCCTTAATGGCCGCATAAAAGCCGCAATATATAATGGAGTTCAAGTAGGCGTGCTTAATGGACTAATAATGCAAATGGACAACGTTTTAAGAGCTAGACCTAGTTTTGAGCATCAGAAATGTGCTAAAACTGCATAAGCGGCATATCCGCGTAGTAATCGGTTAACCGCAAAAAAATCAATGTCAAATGCCAACTGCGTGCAAAGATGCTAGAAAGCAAATTCCCATCGATGAATTCCATCGACTTTCGGGGCAATAAGCGCCATGGCAGTCACATTGCCAGTAAACCTTTAAGTCACGTGTTTTTTGTGTAAGTGCGTTGACATTGCTGCGCCATCTAACGAATGCTGTCGTTACGATCGATGATCAAATTTACTTCAGTCTACCTTCAAATAATTCACAGATGTTAAGCAATACTGTAACATCTTTCGGTTTTGTCTGTTATGGCAACTCCACTATGGAATCTGGTAACAACGATATCAGCAAACAATAACACAGATAAGAAATCCAGACTTCATTAATCTGTCGTTTATAAACGCCTGAAGTAACTGAAGTGAAAAGATCCAGAATTGCCCGCCAGAGGCGCTAAATGAAATAATTTGGTTAGAGCATTATATAGCTCTAGCACAAAGATCAGAAAATAACCACCGCTCAATAAATCAATACTTGTAGCCATGGTAAATATGAACTCAACATTTTGCAGAATTTGAAATTCGAGTATGTAAGAAATTTAATTTTAAATTATTTAGCCGACTCCAAAAGTTGATGCAGTGTATTTCTCCCTGTTTTCGAAATTTGTGTAACATTGAAACAAATGTAGCCTACTATATTCTCAACTTCCTGCCAATTTCATAGAAAACGTCATTCAAGTTATATTTCAATAAGGGACTTGCATCATTATGGCAAGTTGAGATCAAGCGAGATGATTTCAATAATCGATAATATGTGGGAGTAAAACTAAATTAAGCAGAACAAGCAATCATCATACTGTCAATTAATACTGCGATTAAAATAAACGACTTATAAAATTGCAGCTATTTATCTTCCATGAGTATTAACTTTTTAATGTGATCAATGGCTTCCATGGTTATAAAACTTCTGGCTTTTGTGTTATTATATATACATGTACATGTACTATAATATGAGTACAATGCAAAACTGGCGATACAAAGTATTACACACCCCCGATGGCGCTGCTATCTCTTAGAAGAATACAAAGGTTACTGCTACAATTGTAGAAAGTAAATATATGTTAGAACTTGTTTTCTAGTTTAAAAATAGTACAAGCGGTTAACATGATACGCTTATTATAATTACAGTATATGAATAAACATATCCAAATAAACAGTTGCAAGTATATGCGGTAAAGTATACGTCGTCAGTAAATATTTGGCATACAGTAGAAATTTCCTTATATAGTCAGTTTTTCAAAACTTTATGAAACGTAAATAATGCAAGTTCCTTGGATGAAATATATTTATGATGCCATTCGTAACACATTGCCGCGACAAAGTCTAGCAGACTTACAGTAATATGAAGAACGAAAACAATGGCCATCAATCGTTAAGCCAAATTTCACTACTATTTGCCAAGTCTTGTAAAAACTAGTGTCTGCAGAACTGCAGACAATGTCGATATATGGGAGACAAACTAAGAATTAAGCAGCACACTGAGTCTATAATGTCTAAAATTCAGTACTTTTGAGCAATAGCCTACAGCATCGCCAAAAAATAGATTTGTGTTACATGTAATTTTTGTAATATAAACTACATCAAAACATGTTTTTTAAAGTTTAATTTCAATCAACAAGATCAAATATCTTGACTTATCTGCAAAAGTTCTACAACGCATTTAAGTCGTACACGAAGCATTCATTTAGATTTCAATTTTACATTTTTAATGCATGTTATTTGACCAACAAATGGTCAATGTATTGCAGTGTAAGGGTGGAATATACGAGCGAGTCCTCAGCGCACCAATAAACGTACATGTATCATCAGATCAATCGAAATTTAGAAATAAATTGGCTAAGGGAAGTAAGTGAGAAATTTCTCCAAAAGCGTACAAAGAAATGCTATTTTTAGATAGAAAATGTGGATTTTTGAAGCCTTAGTAGCAAATCGATTCGAGGCTTCCCTACACTTTAATGGATTCAACTATATACCACTGATGAAATTTATAGCTTTTGGTTAAGTTCCTTTTTACACGAAAATAAAATGGATTGGATAAAGTGAACATTGAAATTTGGTTCAGGAAAAAAAATGACCAGTCGGTATTGGACACAAAAACTAGAATTAATTTCCGACTTGTGATGGTCAGGAGCGTTGAAATGATGAATGGCTTTCCGGGGGAAATGATTCCAAGTTTCAAACTCGTTTTTAGATTGGAACTCGCACTGACATCTTGCATTGTCCGAGAAAACTCAAAAACTAAATTTCTGAACGGCCGTAAGTTATTACGTAGCTTTATTTCTTGACAAGCTATTATTCCCCAGTGAACAGTTACTATGAAGCCTGAAAAATTCTGACGGAAATTGGAAGGCTATATGGCTGGACACTGGTCAGTCAGTGATTCGATAAAAAAATTGAACTTAAGAGGAATTTTGCGACAAGTCATACATTAAAACGTTCTCGTTATTCACTTTGAAATGGTTCAGTAAAACCGTTGTGATGGTCGGTTGCACCAATTTGGCAATTTCTCATTATTACAAATTCCCCTAAGACTATTTTAATTCCTCATAAATAAAAATTATCTTAAAACTATTCTTTAAATCCTCATTATTAACAAAAACGACTAAAACTATTCTAAATCCTCATTAATAAAAATTGCCATAAAACATATACCATTTGTTCTAAGGTTAAACATTAACAACGAAATCAGATTAATATTTGATCAGATTTCCCACCACGCTAATCTAATATTGGATTTATTAGCTGTCATATCCGTTAATTTCATGTATCGGTTTCCGTAGTTTTCCGATAAAACCCCAAAAATACACTTGTCCGCATTTAAAAAAGTGCAGAATAACCTAAAGCATCTTTTCGTATTAAACAGACATAGCGTATAAAATGCCTCTTTAGAAATAACTTTTGAAGCATAAATTCAGATGTTAGACTCCCATGCTGTAATCCCCTTCGGAAATGTATCGAGTCGCAGCACATTTCTTATTTTATTAATATAAATCATATCCATCCTTTTACTGTAATAAATGACCCTAGGGCTTAAGTTCATCATTCTGTTCAATGATATCTTAAGTTTACTCAAACGTGCTTTTTGATAACCTAGGAGAACAAGCATGAACGTGAGCAAAGGAAAAGCTCGTAGCCTTTCAAATATACCGTATATACATGTATATATACAATTGTATACACGAGTAAAAACGGATAAAATTCACTCTATCATATTCAAAAGTTTCCTGGACAAGAAAAATTGTCAGAAAAAATATGCTTGAGCACTGAAGTCAGTAACCGAAAAATCATCGCTCGAAACCATGGGAACGTCCTATTCCCAGAAAGGGTCGAATTTGATGTATTTTGTGTCATTTTTAAGCTTTCTAGATACACTCGTTTCCTATTTCACCCAACATTCAAAAAAACAAAATGGCATGATTTCGAAGTATTACTGAGTAGTAGCAGATCGTATTTTTAAAAACTGAGGAAAACGACAAAAAACTTTATAAATCAAATAATCGCAAAAAAATAAAATTAAAATGTTGTTTTTATTCTGAGAATATATTGAATCCAATCTTGTTTTGCTCTAGTTGACATTTAACCTACATTTTATTTCACATGCGTTTTGCGTGTGCAATAACCGTGTTCAATTATGGCGAATTCCACTTGTCCAAAAAGAGTGCCCTCGGAGTACCCGAGTGTACACTTGGGTACTCCGAGTGTACTCCAGGGTACTCCGAGGGTACTCCAGGGTACTCCGAGGGTACTCCGGGGTACTCCGAGTGTTTTTTTTTTGGACAAGTGGAATTCGCCATTAGCGAGTCGATTTCGCCCACGTGATTTCACGAACGTCATTGAAAATGCTATTCGCAAATTCCTCCAAATATACAGGCTTTAATCTTAAGAAAAAATTAAATTATGACATCCGAGTTACAATTATTGCAATGCACTTTTAAATGCGGATGTTTCAATTTGCATATTCAGTTAGCGAAATACAGGGTGTTCCAAAATAATCTGACTGATAAGAAAAAGTTATTAAAAATCAATGAATACAGATATAATCAAGCAGTTTTCACCAGTGTGCTGCGTAGAAGAGCTAAAAAAGTTTGTACTGGCAGCATTGTTGTTACGCTCACATTCACCGAGGGTGCTTTAGTCGTGGTAAAATACAAAATGGCGTCTGCCATAGAGAAAGCACAGTGTGTTGTGTGGTTGGCTGAATCAAAATCGCCCATAATGGTTCAACGTCAGTTTCGTCAAAAGTACGGACGTCCACCACCGCACGTCAGTTCGATTAAGGCTTGGATGAAAACGTTTCTGGAGACTGGAGCTGTTTACAAGGAGAAGAGTGCAGGACGTTGGAGTGGTCGGGATGGGCCTATTCCATGGCCGCCGAGATCGCCGAACATAACCCCGTTGGTTTTTTTGTGGGGTTATGTAAAGGACATTGTATATAGAACAGTGGTTCCAAACGTAGCAACTTTGCAGGCGTGAATTGTCGGTGCGATTGCAACAATCACTCCAGATATGCTTGACAATGTCTGGTAAGAGGTTGAATACCGTTTAGATATTTTACGGGCAACAAAAGGTGCGCATGTTGAGATTTACTGATCCACAAAAAAAAACTGAGTTCATGTACCTACTGGTGAAAACCGCTTGATGCTATCTGTATCCATTGATTTTTAATAACATTTTCTTATCAGTCAGATCATTTTGGGACACCCTGTATCTTGGTTTACACTATACTGTATAGTGAATCGGAAAGTTCAAGATTTTTGTAAGCACCATATATTTGTCGACAATAAATTCAAAGTATTTCGGTGGCAAATGATCGCTGATAACGAAATACAAGTACTTCCAGGCCACTGGCCGAGTTGACTAAATACAGACCTTTAGTCCATTCAATTTCAAATTTCCAATAAAAATGTCAATCCTGTTAAAAGTATACTGCACGTTCAGCAATTAATGCTTTCGAGAGAAACAACAGTTGTATATCAGATAAGAGGCTTTGCGAATCGCACTTTAGCAGTCATGAAGTCACGACGTGTGCAAAATCTACACGTTATCGGTTCAACAAATTCACTCAAGGTTATCCCTGTTTTACAATAAACTAGCTGGACGTTCCGGCTTTGCGCGGGCTGTAGTTACCAACAGCGATAACGATGGCTGCTGAAGTGCGATTCGCAAAAATTCTGCCTGAGTACCCTTGTACACTGTAAATACCGAGCTAAGAATGTTGGAGGTTCACTTTAGTGAAAAATGGTTATCTGTCTAATAAATGCGTGGGAATTGGGTAAATTAGGCATGCAGTACTAGAACTGCATATAATTTATCTAATTGTTAAGAATCTTTTCATAAGTTAATTAATGTCCTTCATGCAATTCGAAACAGTTGTATAATTTAAAACAATCTAAATAAAAAGATCAGAGTTGTAAAATTATCCATGATACTGTTATGCGCATATCTACTAATTACCAGGTTCATAACGTATAATTCAACTCATGATAAACATAATTAGCGCGAGCAGAAATTTTCAACATTGTATATTCTGCTTTTTTTTAATACGATTACTAATTTATTCCAGTTTATAATAAGTCTCCAAGTTAAATACATGCACGCTAGTGCTGAATATCTATTACTTTTAGTTTCATGTTTGCATGCCTATTTCTAATTTATATAATGAAGTGATTAAACATGGCATCTAATCCCATTCTTCGTGAAAAAAGCAATTATAAACTAATCCTATTCTTTCACCAGCGCCATCTATGATTGCTCTTAGATCAGCCTGGATCTGCAAAGCTTTTTAATTGGAAGATTCGCATGAGATACGCACCAAAAATCCTAGTAGTTTCCGTATCATTTTTCAATATTTATGCATTACGAAATGGGGCTGCAGAGCGTGTCTAATTGCAAAATGTAACTCGCTTGTCTTATTGCTCTTCCAAGTTTCAGCAAAAAACTGGAATTTACTACTTCATTTCAATTGCCAGAAGCAAAAGCATAATATTCCTGGTACAGCCCATAGCTTTTAAATCAATCAATCTATCTATGTATAAAATAGAAAACGACGCCATCTTGTAATCTCCTTTGAGGTTGGCAAATTCATATGATTGGCCAGTCATGGCACATCCCCCAGGAGCACGAACTCCGTGGGAAATAACAAGGCCATTCATCTTTTCTAATTTGCCCCGGGCCGTAAAACTGTCAAACAGGTTTTCCGTCCCCCATCCGGGATGTATCCAGGTCATATAGCGCCATCTTTTGTAAACAAAGGACAGCTAAATCTAACTCCTGATCGCATAAAAGGGGTTTGAAAATAAAAAAAAACCAATTTTTACTACCCGAGCAAGGCCGGGTTTTACCGCTGGTTCCTTATAAACATTAAAAATAGCATCAATTATGGCTTCAACTTGGCATTCGATAGCATTGAGCATCGATGATAGAAAAGTGAAGCCGCCCAAATAAATGAATGAAACAAAAAGTAAAAAGAAGGAAACTATGGATCCATGTGACTTTGCACGTTCCATCTGTACAAAGACCGTATATAATTGCAGAATATTTTGATAAATTTAAAAAATGATACCAATGTTGTTTACAAGCGATGAGACAACCTTTTCTGCATGTGATGGGAAACTAACAAAGACTTTTTCATATATGCATTCAAGTTTCGAAATTACAGCTGTAAGCACGTATTCAGCACATGCCTAATCACCCAATCAGTAAACGGACGTCATGCTGAGAAAATTGAACGTCATGCAGTAAAAATGAACGACTTACCCGTTCTGAAATTAACTACGATGTCGATGAGGAAAATAGTGTCCGATAGACAATTAAACGCTATCCATCGGGTGCTCAAATCATCGTTAAAGAAAGAAATTGCTACGGGCAAAATTATTAGGTTGGCCACCAGCAGGAGCAGCATACAAAGATCCCAATAAAACCTGAAAGTAAAAACCAGAAGAAAAAGACATTAATCTCGGTCGTTTGTTTGCTTTCAATATAAACAGTATATACGCAAGAGCAAAATAGGACAACTAATTGGGAGCTGGGATTTTATGGAGCACTTTCTGGGCGTAAAACTGAGGCAATTACGCTCTACTAGTTTTCCTGACAACACTTAAGCCTCGTAATAACATCAGATGAAAAACCATCGTGAGGAATTACAGAGGTCGTACACCTGTTGGGAAGACCAATCCGATTTTCCAATAACGTCACAATGTCACAACATGGCGTAGAGAGGGTCGTTCAGTGATGTTCTGCTCTAGGTCTAACAGACGCCATTTTTGTAATTTTTAAAAATTTGTGATAACTGCACATATGATAAAAATTTTGCACAAATCTTGAAGCATTAATATCATGTAAAAGGAACCACAAAGTAATATTTAAAACACAATGTTAGAATAACAAATGTGGATCCTCGTTAACTGCGATTTCTTTTTTAAATTCTATACATTTTGAAAATTAGTTTTTTTTAAACAAATACATGTTTGATAAAAAATTAAGTAAAACTAACGTGGACATAGTATGGGTACTCAAAGAGGCGTTAGATTGGGCTCGATTTAAGCACAATTCAGCAATTATGACAAATATGCGACATTTATTTTGAAGAGCCAAGCCACATGACCAAATCATGAATATTCATTGGTATAACGAATTGGCAAAGTTCATTCAAATCCATCGTCAACCAATGAATATTCAGGATTTGGTCACGTGGCTTGTCTTTTCAAAAGAAAAAGTCGCATATTTGTCATAATCCCTGAATTGTCCCCAAATCGAGCACAATTCAACACCTCGATCCCTGAGTACCCTTAATAAGTGTTATTTCGTGTGTTTTCTGTTATTCCTTTTAGGATTGAAGCACATCAAGAATCTCGGAAACGAAGTCAAACAAATAATCCCCAGCCATTTCCGTTTATTTTCGACGTATCAAATGCTGTGTGTAGGCTACTGAAGCTTATTTTCAGAGAATCTTGTTTCATTATTTTCACAAATTCAATTTGGATTCTAGAGTCAACACCTGGCTAAAGATATCGTTTAAGAAAAGTTTGTTTCATGCGCGATGTGATAGATTTTTTAAACTGCGAAATATTCGTATTTGTTAAAAAAAACTATGCTATTTGAAATGATAACAATACGAACGATGTTGAACATTTAAAAAGACGTGTTTTCTAATTAATCCATTTGGAAAATACAAGCTTGTACGTTCCCAATTAAAGCATGCTAAATGAAATGCTTTAATTAATAAAGATCGCAATTGTAACTTTTACACTTTAAACATATTTTGCATGTACATGTACAGCGTATATTAATTTACAAAATGTGTGTTCCTTAAATTATCTAAAAATATAATCAATTTCACTAATTAGCTATTAATTCAATGCTATGAATGAAATTTGAAAGGTAACAAAGTCTGAATTTTAAGAAACTTAGGTTTGCATTTTTTAAATATGATTCAAGGTGCGGGAACTCATTTTAAAACAGTGTTGGAAAAATTGGCGTTTCTTTCGACATTTTTTACATTGCTAGTATTAATTGTTATCATTTTGGAGTTTAAAACTGCAAACTTCCATCTTCCAATTTTCATTGCATTTCCGTTTCAGTACGAGTATAATAAACAATCAGCGAGTATAACTTTCAAAAAGAATTACTAACATCAGAGAATCGTTTTTCTCTAAAGCTTACCAGGACTTTTATTACATCTTATTCAATTTTAGCATCAAATAGAGCGTTATTTCGGGTAATTCGCAGCGCTTCAACGACTAATTATCACCGCCCATATCAAATTTTATCAAAGTACGTCTACACCCATATTTAGTGCAAAGTATAACGTTTCCATAGTTACAGCAATGGCTGCAACCTTGTCTTGAGTAGAACCAACACGGCAGTTATTAATCTGACACTGATTTATGAAGACTTTACAGGATTTCTTTGATCCCCGAGATCGTTTGACTGCAGCGCCGCGATCATCTCACTCATAATTGCAATAAAAACCTTTATTAAACACCCTCTTCACATTAATGACTTCAATAAAACTTGATTGCGCGCAATAAGAGGACTCGGTAAAGGGTTCGCTAAGGAGAAGGTTACAATTTGAAGACAAATTTAAGAAAAGTATAAGGCGTGTCAAATGCCGCATAAAAAAAACTAAAACGAAAAAAAGGAGAGAGAAAAAAGCTGTTCAGCATCTTCAGTTTCTGTCAATTCCATTGAAATTTATGAGAAAATGGAAGGATTTTTATCGGGTTTTCTCATCCTAACTGGCTAAGGAAATGGCAGCACTCATCGAAATCGTCCTAGGGTTCAAAACCTGAAACTGAGCCCAGTTTCCACACTAACATTTCTGGCTTTCTAGTGACGTCACGATGCAATTCATCTCACCCTTATAAACCCCAATTTCCACTAACTGCCTGCTGATCAAGCAACCGCGCCATTATTGCCTAAAATAAAAGAGAATGGAACATTTCTTTTTGTACGATGGAAAATGTACCCTGACATGCTTTTCAGAAAAAATCGTGAAAAATAAAACCACGTTACTTCGATTTTCACGTTTAATATCAACACGAAGCAATATGTTATTTTTATACGCTGTCATGTTAAGTGTTCTCGTAAATAGAGGTTTCCTCAACTTAAAAAGTGCTTCGAAAAAGAATTGCATGATTAGCAGGTGATAGCACGTTCACATATATTTTAAAAACAATTCATTGTTGAACAGTTTTGCCACACGTTTTTTTTTGCGATATTTTCTATCGATAATGCACTGCAACGTTTCTGCCAGTGCTAGACATGCTTATCAGTTTTGGGTTCATATTCTAGATAATTTTTGACGAGGAAATTTTGGCATGTAGCCATCTATAAGTGAAATGGGTCGTGTAATTTACTATGCATGTTTTAATTGTATGTATTCTACCGATTATCCGGGGTAACCATTATCAAAGTCAACAACGAACCAATAAAATGAAACTTTTTCAAATTATAAAATTATAAAATTAAAAATGTTCAATTTTTTGAAAATACATTCATGTATATAACGCAAGGACGTAACAAAAGATACATTTTTAATGACAATTTTTTCCGAACAAAGAGGCAATTTGTTCAGGAGAAAATACGTTTGTGATAAAAATCACAATTATTTCAAATCAAAGGAAATCTAATAAAAATTATCTATTTTCTCGACTAAAAAAATCTAATAAAAATCATTATTTTCTAAAAAAGAAATTAAAAAATCATTTATTTTCTGAACTAAAAGAATTTGATAAAAATCATCTAAACAAAAGAAATCTAATAAAAATCAGTTATCGTCTAAACAAAAGAAATCTAATAAAAATCAATTATTGTCTAAACAAAAGAAATCTAATAAAAATCATTTATTTTCTAAACAAAAGAAATCTAATAAAAATCAGTTATTGTCTAAACAAAAGAAATTAATCAAAATCATTTATTTTCTAAACTAAAAGAAATCTAATAAAAATCATGTATTTTTTAAACTAAAAGAAATCTAATAAAATCCTTTATTTTCTTAACCAAAAAAATTAATAAAAATCATTTATTTTCTAAACCAAAAAAATTAATAAAAAATCATTTATTTTCTAAACCATAAAAATTAATGAAAAATCATTTATTTTCTAAGCCATAAAAATTAATAAAAATCATTTCTCATCTTCACTAAAAGAAGTAAAAATCATTTCTCTTAACTAAAAGAAATTAATAAAAATCATTTCTCTTCTTAACTAAAAGAAATTAATAAAAATCATTTCTCTTCTTAACTAAAAGAAAGCTAATAAAAATCAATTACCTGTACTGTATTTTCAAAATATTTCCAAACTAAAATATATGTTCCTGGTAATTGTCACATTTTTCCAATAGGAACTTTCGGTAAAAATAAGCATTCTTGCATTTTGCCAATTATCAGGAGTTATTTATTATCGGGCAAGTTTACTTTTCAAAATGCCCGGATAATCGGAAGTCTTCCAAATTCTTTATAAAGCTACGTCCACATTGTAGGAACCATGTAGGAATCTCTAGTTGCTAATCGTTGTTATTTATTTCTGGAAATAAACTCATGTAAACTACATGAAGTTATGTTTTTGAAAACAAACTTACGTAGCAACATACTTTGTTAAGTTTCCAGAAACAAACTTACTTAGCAACATACTTTATGTATAAGGGGATCATAATGCATCCCTGAAAGGGTTAAGTTTCCAGAAACAAACTTATGTAGCAACATACTTCATGTTAAGTTTCCAGAAACAAGTGTCGACGTTGCTTCACGGTGAAATTATATAGTAAGAAAGAAAGTAATGAATGACACAGTAGGTACAAGAATTGCTTCTAACTGAAGATATAAGCTAAGCTGTTTTCATTTCCATAGAGCAAGTTCATTTACAGCATCAACAGATGATAGCTCTTCATGAACAAAAACACATGACTAATGAACTAGCTACCAAATTTAAGGAGAAATTGCATTAAAGCGTTAATTAAACGAAATCAAGCTTAACTACCGTAATGCGAGCATCACTATATCCACGAGCATTTGTAAATATCATCCCATTTAATGTGTTTAATTACGTCTTGTTTGGCAAAATCAACATCAGCAAAAAAACGCAATTAAGAGTAGAGTTTGCCTCTTCCCTAGCGAACTCTGTGTTGGTTTTCGCAACATTTCCATTGTACAACCAAAGGTTTGAAAACATTATCAGCTTAGCGTTTGGACAATAAAATTAATGCAATTGAAAGTAATAAATTGAATTTAAAAATAGTGTAAATTTCTGGAAAACAAAACTTTCTAAACCTTTCAAGTCCGAATTTAAACAAAACTTCGATAAATAACGGATTATTGATTCCTCTTGGAGCCATGAAAATGGAAAAAGTTAACATAAATTGTTAATGAAATTAATAGCAAAATACTGAAATAAGCACCTACTAAACTTGAAAACATATACGCATTGATAAATTTGAGTACATAATAGAACATTGTCAAAATCCTTTGATGTCATATACAATTGTACTGTACACATTCAGTTTGATCATATGCCCCTAAATTATGAAACTGCGATACTGTGTAATTAAATATGTTGCATTAAATTGGGTTTCTGTCAGCAATTCAACTAGACCAAAGAGCAGGCATAGCGCAAATTAATTGATTATACGTAATTTACGGACCAGAATAATTTTAAGCAAATATGAAACCAAAACAAACTAGTACAAAATAACTGCGAAACAGATCAATTTCTGTTGCCAAAGAATCATCGGTAAATTGACAACTTGAATGGTTATTTTTTACACAAATTGTCTACTTGTTTATTGATTTTATTTAACAATGCAGAAAACCAGTTTGTACTTATCATTATACTTTATGTCGTAGTTATGGCGATGAGACAAACGCGAAAAAATCTTACATTCTCTGATCTTTGCCTCAGACTTGAGCATTGCATGCTATTGTCAAAATAATGCGCCAAAGTTCAATCGATAAAGTAATAATAACACTAACAATTAAAGTGCTCTGAAAATTTAATAAATGTGAAAGGAAGAACTTGTGTCAACAGTCTAGACATGTTTTCAAACCTGACAACTTCAGATATCAATTATGTAATGCGATTTGCACATACTGTAAACGTATTTCTACTAAATATATGCTCTACATCAGTACCACTTATATGTATAGATGCAAAATAACTGGCATTTGCAATTAAGAATAAGAAAACTAATCGTATATACTGTATATATATATATATATATTGTATAACAATCAGGTAACTATACCAAAACTTTGTCTCCATATTGTAGTACATGTATATGCATTTCATTATTTTAAATATGCCTTCCACATCTGTACAGCAGCTATAGGCAAAAATAATCAAGCACGAAGTATCAGTATACCAAAACATTTCTAAACTATTGCATAAATGCAAACAACTATTATAAGTATAAGAAGTATTATTTAACTATTTAACACATCGATCTACAGTACATTATAATGTATGTTTTACTAAACATGAATATTTTGATTAAACATGTTCGAAAAATTTGTTTTAGTTACTGCATATTTGAAATAAAATTGCTGGTGCTTGTTCAATATTTATTGGAAGTTTGAAATTAAAAATCTATTGAACATGTACATGTACGTAACACGTTCGAATATTTGGGGAGGTAGAGAAGAATAGAAAATTTAATTAAACCTATACTGAATATATTAAACAATATTCATGAAACCATGTTATAAGTACTGTATAAATACATTTTTATACATAGGTCTATATACAGTGTATATAAAATGCCGTTGTTATGTAGCATATGTGTGCGCATGTAACCCATTGTAGTTTTTTTTTCTAAATGTTAAGGACCTGTTCAGCTCAACTTGTGATGACCGCAACCTTTTGGTATTCAATTTCCTAACGCATGACAGGATTTCGATCGCATTTCCGGTTATCAAACATCAGCTTGCAGCAATCTGATTATTGCAGCTATCCATAACAGGTCTTTGCATCACCTAAAACCCCAAGCACGCTGCACCGCAGTTGCATGTTCAGCTAGTCACTGCTGCCACCGTCTCCAGATATATCCCATTTGTAAGCCATTGTTATGCAAATGGAAACAATCAGATGTTACCGTGTTTTGGCAACCGTCCTTCAGAGATACGGAAATTGAAACAGGATTTGGTTATAGGCACAAGTTATACATAAGCGGATATGGCTTACGTAGAGGAAGTTGCGCATAAAGGAACCCCGTGTCGGCCACTTTGAAACCAGTCTGTGTTTTTAATCTGCTCGAATTTCGGCAATGGCGCAACATCATTATTCAAATATTACTCAGATATTCATGACTGCATCCTGAGAGTGCATTTGCACATGAAAAGGGTGTTGCCACCATCGATGGCAGCTGACGCTACCGAAACGCCTCTCAGAAAATGAGGAGCACCGTAGCTTCCAAGCTCCTAAGACCTTTTCATATTGACTTTTTTTTTGTTTGAAAATTGATTATTTCACGTTTTTCCGCCGCCAGAGCGCCGTAGGAAGTTGTTAACCGCAGGGCTCCGTGGCGCATCTTTGCAGGAAAATCATTTACTACTACTTCCGGTGCCATCTTGACTAATGGATTATTAATTGCCAGAGAAGATGAATGGCTAGGTGGCGACGTGATAGCTCATTGGCACGATATCATCTTATTTGCCCTTGGCAACGGGATTGCGATGAATATTAACCAAAATTACGGAAAATGGAAAAGGTTTTGTCTAAAAAGTTGTTGATTGCTAGCATCTAAAACATATCCGTGCTCCAATGAATAATATCAAATAGGAAATTCCTGTTAGGAAAAATGTTTGAAAACATTAGGGAAAAAAAGGGTAAAATTTCACCATTTGGTATAACCGACATTCGGAACTAGGGACAATTTCTAATTTAATAAGCTGAATCAATTCCAACATGCATTAAAACAAACCAAAATGTCGTTTTCGAGCCAAAAATGTTGAAGCTGTTTTTGTTACTGTCTGTAGTTTGGCACCGCAAACATGATTTCGAACCTAATTTGGCGACTTTCTATTCCGTCTGGAAAACAATGAGAAGTTAGGAAAGAATTATTCCTTGTTGTCTTGTTATTCTGTTCGTGATTAAATGAAAATTTGTTTTTTCTCGTAAAATAAACTTAAAAAGAATTACGATCTAGTTTACTGTATTGTGAGCAATTGCTTCTCAAGTATCCAAGATGCTGTTCTTACTTCAAGCTCTATAAAAATTGTTTAAAAATAGCTCGAAGTCAATTTTTTTTTAAAAGTTAAGTAAATAAAATCATGTTTATCTAAGTCTATGCATTTGTGGTGCTTAGGGTATTCTGCTGCTGCATCGCCACCGACAGAATAAGCAAATCTGGTAAAGAAGAATTTTAAAATTTTATATTTTAATACGAAAACATTTTATTGGTAATTAAGTAGCGAAAATAATGACAAATTGTATTTTATTAAGACTAAAATTTTCCTTTCGAAACGTCACATCAAAATGTAACATTGACTTTTATTAGTTTATATTCCCTAAAGAGTAATTTCAACAGTTAATTTTCCATTATAATTATGCATAATTGATTTCGGTGAGATTTGGTGATTTAATCTAGAATTAATGCCATATTTACATTACGATTTCAATTAAGCTTTTACTGTGAACCGTCTAACCTCATTAAGACAAACTCGCGTATTAGAAATTATTGATAGCACGAACATTTTGAGAAAATGCTGCGAAAAAAAATTAATTATTAATGTTCGATAACGGATTATTTTAAGCAAAGAATTATTTTGTATTTCCAAAGAATGTGTAAAAAAATTTAATACAAGCACAAAAGAAATTTTTACAACATATTTAGTTAGTTTTCCTAACATTTGAAATCAAATTTTTCCTGACTTCTGATAATACGAACTCAAGTTAAAAAAACTCCACTTGAAGTTCGTTATATCGAAATATGATTGTACATGATTGTAACAATACTCCAAATTTCAAAAATTCGCGATATTTTTGAGAAATTTTAGCAAAGGAGAAAATTATTAATGTTACGGGTTATTTTAAGTATAATTGTGTACTTCCAAAGATTCATTTTGTAGAAAAGATCGTAATGAAAGTACAATTTTTTTAAACATTTATAGCTGCTATTCTTAAAATCACTAATATTATGATCTAAGGTTCAAACAAAGCAATGCTGACGTCATTTGAAGTTTGCCTTAAAGAAATTTGATTGTATTAAACATTCTCGAAAATTAAAAAAAATCGCTATAGTTTCGAGAAAATATCGAAAATGTAGCGAAAGAAGCGAATTATTATTGTTCGATAACGGATTATTTTAAGTAAAATATAATTGTGTATTTCTAAAGATTGTAAAAAAACATTGTAATACAAGTAGAATTTTTTTAAACATTTAGTTGTTAATCTTAAACTCAGGTTTTTTTTAAACTTTATAACTATGAACTATTGGAACACGGATAAATTACCTAATTATAACCGTAAACTAATTAGGGAAATCAAAATTAACTGCAGATCGATGCTGGGGCCCCTCGTGATGCGGACTCTTAGTCTGATTAACCTGGATGCAATGCTTCCCCCCCACCCTACCCCATGACACTGTTTGTGCTGACCGTAGGCCCTTTGAATTGAACTAAGGCTAAGAACACTACAAAACTTTTAAATTACGAATGATAATTTATGTACCACTAATAGCGCCAACCAGCGGGCAAACAATTGGTAATTTAAATGCATTACCAATTGTGTGCCGCTGGTGGTACATAAATTATCATTCTTAATTTAAAAGTTTTGTAGTGTTCTTAGCCTAAGGTTTTAACGAAACGTTGTTGACGACACTTGAAGTTAGCCTTAACGAAGTTTGATTCTATTAAGAAATTCAAAATTCACAAGTATAGGCTACTTGTGAATCAAAACGTCTTATTTCTAGATGCGTTAGCATCTTGTCTTCTTGTCCCCGAAACAAGACACAAAGTTGCATCTTATTCCTTACAATCTAAATTCATAAATCTCAAAGTAAGATGCAACTTAAGAAGAGGTACATTCTTCGTACAATAGGCCTACATGTATATGTTACGAGATAATGTCTGTCAACAATACAAACTAAACTCATAAAACATAGCTGCAAAGTATGTAAACTTTAAACGTTTATTCAATTTGTATATTTCACATACAGAATGTTGTAATGTAAAGAAATGTACACCTATAAGACAGGGGAAAGTGATTTTTAAGCCTAACCGAACATTACAATTTGCAAGTGTGATTCCAAAATGTTATGAAATTGTGAATTAATTACTATTTTTTAAGGCTAAAAAATCACTTTCCTTACCTCGTTCTATATCCTTGAAACAAAATTATTCGGGAATGTCCAATGTATTGCTATACAGAATTGTATTTCACAGAAGCACAAGTGCCACATAGTAATCCTAATGGTATATCCAAATTATTCTTCAGTGCAGACATCTTGTTTCAAATCCTTGAATGACTAAAAGCCATCCATGAAATAATCCAATGAATATTCGGCATAATCCATGAACAGCATTTACAAGCTGTTTTTCGAAATAGTTTAGCTAACTTGAAAAGGTTGACAACTGCCATTTTTACTTCAACACTGGGCATCTGCTGACTTATTTCCCGTTAACTGCATGTTCCATTATTACCATGTAGGGGTGTTATACATTTTGATGGTTTGAAAGCTATTAGTTGCACCTAATTAAAGATGTGTTTTATTATATGCATCTTATTCTTAAAATACCATCTTAAGTGTTTCATGAAATCCGAAAATGTTCAAGTTAAAATGTAATTTCGCCTTTATTTAAGATGTCTATCTTACATTAATATGCATCTTACAAAAAAAATTAGATGTTTGACTTTGCAGTGTAGCCGAAAAACTACCTTATAACTTAGATACACTACATGAAACCATATAATGTATTTACGATCATCTGAATTTGAGCTTCTTGCAGTATTTGAGATAGCAACACATTTCATCTAGTTTTCTTATCAAAATCAAACAACAATATCCAATCTAGTGCACGTTAAGGTCATTGCATCTATATTCGCTATAATTTCAGCATTGATTTCTGTTGGAAAAAAGGCTGCGAAGGAAGAGATGCGTATGATGATGCGCAATCGGACAAAGCCCAAATTTGCGAGAACGTCGTTTCCTTTAAGCCCTTTTCATCGCCCAATCTATTCAGCATGCCCACCACTCCCGTTTTTCCCACAAAATTTGATACCAGCTCGCGTGAAATATGTCTTCAGTTTGCATATTTATCTTGGAAGCAATCAGCCTCCCCACATCCCTCCTTTTATTGCGTTTAATTTTGAATTTCAAATGCGCACTTTCTAAAGCTGTTTACGAAGATGCTATTGGACGACGTTATTACGGGCGGCGAGGATGCATATGCATAAATTGATTATTTTTCCCGAAGTGCTTAAGGGACAGAAATAATTTCTCGTAATATACAGTTTTGACAAGCGCTAGAAATCTGCAAGAACGTCTTCATTTCTGGCTCTCGTTATAAGCCCATCCAGCAGCGACTATCTTCCATTTCGCAGTAATTATTTCTTCCGAAGAAATGGTATTCATGGACCCTAGTGATATCATCGGGGCTGCGAGCCATCTTTTCTCGCAGATTTTGGGTGGGGGAGGTGGGGGAAATGAGCCGCTTTCGTTTTCGCAGAAAAGCTTTGGCACAACGCATGAGCGCACTCGGTTTTTGGGCACGAGAAAGACAAAACAGTTAACAAAACACTGGGCTTTTAAAATTGCATCTCAGAAAAATATAAATGAAATACTCGGAGAATAATGCGATTGTGCAAACCTGTCTTCTCAGTTTAGCATCTCGCCGTTTTCAAAGACAATTCACGTAACGTTAAAATGGATCCAATCGGATTTAGGGGAAAAATTCAAATGCGCGTTCTTAAGATTTCAGAATCTGAGCTCAAAATCGAAAGCGACGCTTAGTGAATCTACATTATGTCTAAAATGCAATGGCCTGTTTAATAATCTGCGTTGTGACATCAACGCAATCAGAAAAGTGCGAGTAATTTCGTAATATACCGTACGTCGACGAAATTACCCTGAATTTTGAAACATTGCGCGAGTATTTTCTTACAATTTAGTAGACTGGCAACAATCTTTAATTAACGGCAATAGTTTGTTGCTTGTAAACTTATACATTTTATATTTAAAATTCAACGAACCGTGTTTTAAAGTGCTTTAATTTAAGGATAAACGTCCATGTGCAAATTCAAAGCAACTTACTGTTTTGAAGATCCAACAACGACACATTGAAGTTAAAATTACAATTCGATAATTGTAATTATTCACACTTTAATAACATATAAGAACTGACAGGAAAGTTGTTACCGTCGAACTTCGATAAGACGAATCTCAAGGGACGTCAAAATGTGTTCATTTAAAACGTACGTAGTTCGTATTATCAGAAGACAGAAAACTGAATTCAACAATAAAAACTAAAGTTTCTTCGAAGTTTGTATGAAATCCTACCCCACGTACATGTACTGTACATGAATGAAAATGGCTACATCCTTTATCGGGAAATTTCCCTTTATTAAAATTATTCGTTACAGGTGTATTGTGCCTTGTTTTATATATATACATATATTGTCTAAAATTCGTTTTAACCTAACATAGCGCGAATGCTTGGGAACTCAAACTCATTGTTTTTGCCGAAAATTTGTAATATTTAAATTCGTAATTCGTTATAAACGAGCTCGTACTATCAAAACTTCGTATAAAGTGGGTTTCTCTTAATCAGATAACACTGTTTTTGATACAGTGAAACTTCTATAACTCGAAGCTCCAAGGGACCAGAAAAGAATTTGTTATGGAAAATTTGAGTTATAGAATTGCATTACAAATTATAGCACAGACTGCGCTCTTATTACACCACATTAAAAAATACATTAAAGAACATACAGTACAGTCAAAAATTGCTCCTATGTATATTTCTGTGGAGAGATAAACAAATATGCAATTTTTTCGATTTTTCCATCTACACTATCACACGTGGCGATTGTTTACAAAAACTTTCGGCATTTCTCACGCTAATGGCGAATTCGATTGGACCAAAAAATCTGCACTAGTGTAGGCTACAAGGTGAGGCATATGTCTGCATAATCGGCAGTATTGCAGGCAGCAGGCGAAAAAAGACTAACGACTTATGCCTCACCTTGTAGCCTACACTAGTGCAGATTTTTTGGCCCAATCAAATTCGCCATAAGCCACTTACTGT
>JAQGBX010000795.1:0-30595 GCA_034698745.1 Megaphyllum sjaelandicum
TTAATTTTTAGAAAATTGTCCAGTCCATAAACATGAACATTCAATTATTTCAATAAATTGCCTTTATTTCACCGAATCATCACAATGTTATATATTCAAAAGTCGAGGGTTAAACTTTTGTATTAATTTTTTTTTAAAAAAAATTCCAATCGAGAAATATCAACGTGGATAAAATTATTCGGTAATGAATTTCAGAGACAATTAAAACAATAAATGAAGGCAAAAAATTCGTCGAAAATAAAATAAAAAGTCAAGAAAAAAAGTTTTATAATAGTTTGCATTTCAATATTTTATAAAAATTGTTTTTATAAACAATTTTTTTGTAATATTTTGTATTTTAATATTGAGAAATATTTTAAGAATATTTTTACAGTCGAGAAATATGACAATCTATAAAATATTTGTTAGTGAAAATAAGATAAAATCATTATTTTTAGGTAAGTTATGTTTTTAGAAAATCAAATGATAAGCTTGCAATAAAAGTCGGAATTTTCTTTTTAAAATAAAAGGACTACATTTCATGACAATGTTAATATTGAAAAGTCAAGGAAAAATTATTTATTATTTTTTAAATTTTAAGATGATTTTATCCCAATAATGAAAAGTCAGAAGCAAATCATGCCTCAAAAAAATCAGGGAAATTTAGGATTATTTCTACTTTACGCATTGCGAGATTCAAGCATATATTTCCATATTTATGAATTTATGAATTGCCCTCTATACATACCTTAATTTTACATAATGTAATTAAATGGATCCAAAGTACATGGGATCGTCAATAAAATGCATCGCGCATCTCAATTGAGGGAGGTAAACAAAATAAACTACAAAATGAATGAATGTCCTTTTTGGTCATTTCTCCTTCTAAATTAGGAGTTTGACCTCTGGCTGACCCAAATTCTACATCTCGCACCTTTAAAGATTCCTTTTAAATTCGTGCCACAAATATACCTACGACATAGCTGAAAAGTAACGTCATTGTTCACTCACAATGGACGTCAGCATCACACTGGTCAAAAGTATAAAAACGAAATTAACCGCAGGTAAAAATTCTTACCAATGAGCAGAACGTACTGTATGCGAGATACAGTTTCTACAGTGTCCGACGCATTAAGGGTCATTTGTCAACATATCAAGCTTGCCAAAATATTTGAGTCGAACCTGACCAGTGGTCACCCTCCAAATACAACAAAATACTGACATTCGCCATTTGGATAATACCGGTCAGCGAAGGCCACAAATGTCCAGTAACCTTGTATCACTGGTCAGTATTTTTTTTAAATTTTTGTATTGCTTTAATGTTATAAGTCAGTTTGAAACACTACGATCTGAGACGACAAACTAACCACTGACCAAAAGAACATTTCCTCCCAGAATTTTTCGTCCACAACCCTTGCAAAAATGTATGGTCAGTCATTTTTCCCAATTGCATTTATATGCGTCCTTACCTATAGCTCAGTTCGAAAAACCACGATCTGAGACGACAAACCGACCATAAGGACATATACGGTACTCACATAATTTTTCAATTTTTCGTATACAACATGCACTAATAACAATTTATGGTCAGTTATATTTTTTGTCAATTTGCTTTTAATTGCGTCTACGTCTACAGGTCAGTTCGAAAAATCACGATCCTAGAGTCCCCCAGACGATAAAATGACCACTGGCAACTGCCTAAAAAAATCATTCTCACAGAATTTTCGTCCGAAACTTGATCAATAAAAGGAGAAATAAGAAACCGTTTGCTTTTTCAATGATGCCGGTCTGTTTGTTATTGGTCAGCAAAAGGGCCGGTCATGTGATGACCTGTCATTTTATAAAACAAAAAACTGCCAAATTGACAAATTTGACATTGCGCGACCATTTATGCCATAATTGCCTTCACTTAAGTAGTTTTGACTTTTCTCAGGCCAAAGGAGATGACATTAACGTCACTGAAAAATCCGACGCTTCGATCCCAACAGCGTTTATGATGACCGCTGTTCGGATGTCCTCGGACCATGACATGTCCACCAATAAAGAGAATCCACTTGAAATGTCTAAAGTAAAGTCTGAAGGTGCCATTAAACAGAGAACGCGAGAAGAATAGCATAAGATATTCGGCATCGAAGCAGGAGACGATTATATTGTTCGAAAAATGTTGTCTCCAATGTCCGATGACCTGATGCCCATCGACCAGGAGTTGCAGATGATGGCGGTTCTAATGCTCCTCAGCATATGTCTCCAATGTCTAAAGTTCCCCAAAAAGGGATGTTTGAAGTTCATCGGGAGATTTCTCTGATGTCAGAAGTTCCCAGGGGGATTTCTCCAATGTCAGAAATTTCCCGGGAGTAGTCTCCGATGTCAGAAATTCCCCGAGAGATGTCTCCAATGTCAGAAGTTCTCCGGGAGATGTCTCCGATGTCAGAAGCATTTCTGGAGATCTCTCAGGTGTTAGAAGTTCCCCTGGAGATGTCTGCGATGTCAGAAGTTTTCTGGGAGATGTGTCCCATGTCAGAAGTTTCCCGGGAGATGTGTCCCATGTCAGAAGTTCCCCGGGAGATGTCTCCGATGTCAGAAGTTTCCCGGGAGATGTCTTCGATGTCAGAAGCTCCCCGGGAGATGTCTTCGATGCCAGAAGTATCCCGGGAGATGTCAGAAGTTCCCCGGGAGATGTCTCCGATGTCAGAAGCTCCTCAGAAGATGTCTCTAATGTCTGATGCGCAGATGTCCACCGTCCAGGGCACGTCAACCAAGAAGGAGAATCTGTCCGAACAACAGTTAGGAACTGTCAATGAAAACCAGGACATGCCAACAGAGGATCCCATTTACAGTTTCAAACAAGAGTCCAAAGGCGCCATACAACAGAAATTAGCAGAAGAGACAAAAGACACCGATGAACATCAATTGGCAAAGTATACCAAAGACTTTGACAATCTGAGAATAGTTGAACTTTCCCGAGGCACTGTTCATAACAGATCTGTCGAACCAACCAATGGAACCATCCGTTGCTGGTTAGCTGAGATGTTAGAAGCTATTGTCCGTTCTTGGTTGACCAAAAAGTTTAAAGTCAATAGTCAACTGTCAGCAGAATATGGTACCAAAGAACGTACCGTGAGACTTTTGTCAGAGAGCTTTTAACTATAATTATTTGGAAGTGGGCTAAATTGTCCAACGTGTGGATGGATGAATGTACAGAAGGCACCATCTTTCAGTGGTTAATCGAGAAGACAGAAGAAATCACGAGACAGTGTTTGATGGAACAATTAGAAGATTACATTCATCGATTGCTGGCCGAACAGTCCAGATATACAACCCGTCAATGGTTGGCCGTACAGCCCGAAAACAATATCATTGAATGGTGGAAAAAACAGTTCCAATATAAAATCCGTCAGTGGTTAACCGACCAGTCTGAATATACCATTTTACCATTTTAGATATTTTACTTTTCATGAACCAAAGATTAGCAGAAAACAACTTTAAATGGACAAAGACCAAAGAGTTTAATTTAGGTGCCCATAACTTCCCAGATCATGTCAAAGAGTCTGATTTGGAGACCAATAACCATCCAAGATTGTGTACTGAAGTGTCTGGATTGGACACCGATGAAGAGTCTGGTCAATCATATTCTAATCAAAATCTGTTCATCGACAGGAATCATTCCAGTACAGAAGACTTGGTGTTTCACCAAGATAAGAATCTTATCACAGAGCCACAAGGAAAATCCCCTCTGTTGGAATTGTTTGTCGAGTCCCAAAATTTAGAATCTTGAGGAGATTCTTCATGTCCAATAATGGTAGACACCGAAGGTCAACTGCCAAAAGTTAAGCCCCAAGAAGATTTCTCTGGCCTAGCATTGACCAGAGCTGCAACATATTCTAAAAGTTTGTTACCGTCACAAGATCCAGAAATAAATATGGAACCTCAAATAGGGTTTTCTAAACTGGACTTTACCTTAGAGTCCAAAGATCAGAAACCAGATGAGAAATCCCAAGATGCAAAGCCCAATATGAAGTCCAAAGAAGATTCCACGGGCCAGAGTCGGAAAAAGAAGTTTGAGGATTCCTTCGCTGGGCAGAACCGAAAATCTCTAGATCCTCCATCAAGACCCAAATACTTCCGGCTGTAGCAGCAGCAGTTCTAGCTTGTGATCGGTGCTTTTAACTATTTTCTAACTGTTTTCAATTTCAGTTAAGTTTTGTGTATTCTTAAAACTGCTGGTTGCTTTTTATATTTGGAAGTTAATAAACAGGCTTTAATATTCCATGAAAATACCTGAGCAAATACTTCAGATACATTTTTCAAATCAGGTGTATTTAGGGGATATTTCCACCAGCAAGTGATCAAGATAGATAAATTCTTGAAAAAAAATTCCAGCACCAGTTTTTTCACACCATTTCAAACTCCCACTCTTCCGCTACCTTTTTGTTTAGTTTTATTTTCAGGCAAATTGTTCCCTAGAGCGAAATTTCCCTAAGTGGCAGCTGTTTACCATTAAAATTTAAAACCAGGTCATGGGTAATTCCTACTTCCTTTCTGAGCCTTAATTACCCCCTGAGTGGTGCAGTTCTTTTATGCTTATTGAAAATTCAGTTTGCTGGCAGCTGCAAAACCCCTTACTTTGGTGTTTAGGCATCATGTAAAGAAGTAAATAAATGCTAAAAAAGACAACCACCCCACCTCATAAATTTCGAGCAAGTTGCGACAGTAAAAGTCCAAAAATTATTTAAAAGATAAATCCACCAGCACAAGTGATCAAGAAAGATAAATTGGTGGTAAATCATTCAGCATCAGAGGCTTCTACCCTTCATAAAATGTGAATTTGTGTAATTTTATTTTCAGTGGAATTGCTCCCTGGTGACATTTGGTAAGAATTTTAAAGACGCCGAAAATTTTCCTAAGTGGCAGATGTTTCCGGTTAAAATTTGAAACCAGGTCATGGTTACTTCCTCCTTCATTCTTTAAACCTTATTGACTTCCTAAGGAATGCAACTTTCCTAATGCAAAATTCAGTTTGCTCACAGCTGGACATGAACTGGCTCAAAGATATTAAATGTAAGTTATACTAAAATTGTTAACATTACGTGATAATGGTATAATGAAACTCGTGGAAAAACTAAATTTCAAAGAACAATATATAAATGAATTATTAAATTGTTATGGTGAAAGCTTCATGAAGATCATAAGAAAAGCTTAATAAAAATTTTAAGAAGATAAGTATATTAAATAGTAATGCAATAGTAAAACTCATGAAAAAACTCAATTAGAAGAAAACATTTCAAATTACTTCATTTTCATCACTTTCTTATGTTGAAAGTCCAGGCAAGTTTCATTCAAAATTTTTTGAAGTTTTTCAATTACGTTTTTTTGGAGGATTTAAGGTAATTTTTTCGAAAATCCTTTTACTCCACTACCTAATTAATTAAAATTTATGAATTGCCCTAAATAAAAATAGCAGCCCAAACTATACAAATAGAATCAATAGTTAGTACATGGGGTCGTCCATGAAATACATCGCCATTACCAATTTGTAACTAGACAAAAAACTACAAAATGAATAAATACATTTGGTAAATACCTTTTTGGACACCTCGTTAAATCAAAAAAGTTTGACCTTTAGCTGGCCTTTCCAAACTTAACATTTCGCACCTATTAAAATTCCTTTAAGATTTACGTAACGAATGCCTACGAAATAGCTAAATTATGAGGTCATGGGTCATTCATAACAAAACTAACCACCTTTCACATTTCTTAAAAACGAGTGGAGCGTGCAGTTACGTGCTGTATTTCAAGACAATCTTCTGAAGTATTAAAAAGCCAGCATTAGGTCAATATTTTAAACTTGCGAAAATTGTATTAGAATTAGTCGAAACTGACCACTGGCCAGCTTCAAGAAACAAAACCAATTCGACATTTGCAGGCTAGATCACACCGGTGAGTACAATTAGTAGGCCACAAATGTTCAGTAGGCCTACATGGTCAGTTATTTGTCATTGTCAATATTTATTATGTATTTTGACTAGGTCAGTTCGGAAAAATTCAAACTGATAACTGCCCAAAAAGACATTTTCTCCAAGAATTATGGAAAAGTCCGCAATTTCACAAATCGCGGCCAGTTCAACACTGGTCAGTATTTGTGTCGATGATGGGATGACTGCATGGTCATTGTGTTGTTTATCGCGCGATTAAAATCTAAAATGCATAAAATAAAGTAACGGTATTTTCGTTTAAAGAGGATTTTCTAGCTATAATTTTTTTTACTAAGATTTATACTTTTAATAAAATTGTCAATTACTTTCATTAATTTTTTAAGAAGTAATAAAACTGACAATTTGTGCGAAGCAAAGTACGGATTATTTACGATTAATGTTAAAAAAATGAACTTCTTAAATTTCTCAAATAATATTCTATAACTAGGAGTTGTATTTAACAAAATGTTGAAAACAATATACATGTACAGGTGTACATGCATTTCAAGAAAATTCATTCACCCCAAAACATAAAGAAGTTAAAAATTTTTTAATAATACTTCATCAGTTTAAATAAATCTCCTAATTAGAATGGTTGTACAACAGCTTACCTAAGTATTTTCTATTTTTCTCAGGCTCAAGGAGATAAAGATGACCCTGTTGAATCTGACGCACCTTTACCGGAGACCACGATGTCCAATGTTCCGATGTTCATAGACCAAGACATGATCACCCAAGAGGAGAATCAGGTTGAAATGTCCACAGACCATAGCACATCCACCATGACGGGAACTTTAATTGATAAGTTTGAACATAAGTCTACAATTGCTGATGAAGGCTACTCTGATGATCCTGAGAACATGTCTCCAATGTCAGAAGATAAGTGGAAGAGATTCGACAATGTTGCCATAGGTGATTCCAATGTGACAAGACTTTTGGACTTCATGTTCGATAGTCAAATGATGATTGGCCTGGACAAGTCCACCAAGAAAGAGAAGTACGTACAAAAGTCTGAAATTTCTGATGAAGGCCGCTGTGATGATCCCCAGCAAATGTCTACAATGTCAGAAGATGAGCAGAAGAGATTCAATATTGTTGCAATAAGTGATTTCGATGCCCCTATACTGCCGTCCTTAATATCTGAGATTAAAACGTCCACCAAGAAAGAGAAATCCGTACGAAAGTGTGCAAGGTCTGAAGAAGGCTGCTCTGATGATCCTCAGCGGACGTCTATAATGCCGAAACATACGCAGAATCTCTTCAAATTAGAAGACATATGCGCTCCTTATGTCCAAAGACTGGTGTCCTCAATTTCTGATGTTAGGATGTCTACTGGCCAGGGCCCGTCCACCAATAAAGGGAAGTCCGTGAGAAAGTCTGGAATTGGCGATGTAGTTGGCTTCCATGTTTCTCAGCAAATGACTCCAATAGCCGATAATCCAATATTCACAAACCTAATGGACACGCCCAGTGAAGTAAAAGAGCTGATTGCTAAGTCCGCACAAAAGTCTAAAATTGCTGATAAAGTTAAATTCCACGTGCCTGAGCAGATAACTTCCACAGCTCACCATCCAATGGGTACACTTCTCATGCGTATGGAAAACGTGTTAAAGGAGATTGCTAAAACACATTCTGCACTAAATTCCCTACTAGAGGACTGCAGGTCTAACAAAAGACGTAAGCTTATGAAAAACGAATTAAAGAAAAAATTTGTTAAAATAAAGTCTGCACTCAAGTCCCTATCACAGGGCACGTCTAACAAAAATCCAAGTAAAAAAGGGCAAGGTAGTAACACCAGTCATCAGACTGATCAGAGCTCAGGCGGACGGTTCGAAGGCGCCAGTCATCAGAGACCGGGCGGACGGTCCCAAGGCACTAGCCATCAGAGTCTGGTCAGTCGATTCGATGACGCCAGCCATCAGAGACAGGCCGAAAATCTTAATCCAATCAAAATCCGTTCATCGATAAGAATCATTCCAGGACAGAAGACTTCGTATCAGATCCTCCATCAAGACGCGAATACTTCCGGCAGCAGCAGTAGCAGCAGTAACAGCAGTAACAGCAGCAGTGGCAGCAGCAGCGGCAGTAGCAGTAGCGGCAGCAGTAGTAGAATCAGCAGAAACAGCAGTAACAGCAGCAGGGGCAGTAGCAGTAGCGGCAGCCGTAGTAGAAGCAGCAGTAGCAGCGGCAGTTCTAGCTCGTGATCAGTGCTTTTAAAATTTTTTTATAATCTATTTAAATTTTACTTAACCTTTTGGTATTCTTAAAAATGTTGGTTGCTTTTTAAATTCAAAAGTTGATAAATGAGCTTTAATATTCCATGGAAATACCTGGCAAATACTTTATACACATTTGTTTAATCATTGAATTTATGGGATACGTAAATCTACCAGCAAGAGTGATTAAGATAAATTTGTAAGAAAATTTCCAGCACTAGTTTCTCTACCCTTCTCTAATTCCCACCCCTACCTTTAAAATAATTTGAAAGGGGTAACTTTTGCGTAATTTTATTTTTAGGGGAATTGTTCCTGGTGAGGTTGATAAGAATTTTGAACATGCCCAAAATTTTTCCTAAGTTGCAGGTCATTAGTACTTCCTCCTTCCTTCAGAACCCTAACGACTCCCTGTCATAGAAGTAAACATGGAAAAGTTAGCGGTCCTTTCAGCACCGGTCAGTCCAAAAATAAAGTACTTTCGTTTTAAGAGGTTCTTCTATCTGTAATTTTTAAATAACTAAGATTTGTATTTTTAGAGATTTTTTATTAATTTATTTAAGAAATAATAAAACTGACAGGAGTTAGTAAACTTCGAGAATGAACCCCATAAATTTCTTAAATATTGTATAACTAGGAGTTGTATTTAAAAAAATGAAGTTATTTAATTTTAAAAAACTTCATTAAGCGTCAAACAAACAGAAGTTAATATTTTTTTAACATTACTACATTAATTAAAAGTAGTTTCCATTTTTCTTAGAACCAAGGAGATGAAGACACTCCTGTTAAATCCGATGCTTCTTTACCGAAGACCACAATATGTCTAATTTTCAGATGTTCAAGGACCAAGACATGCCGAACAAAGAGCAGAATACGGTTGAAATGTCTCATGTCACGTCTTAAGGTGCCGTCTATCTGAGATTGCCAGCAGCAGCAGTAGTTCTGCTCGGGATTAGTGCTTTTAACTTTTTTTAAAAAAAAAATCTGTTATAAATTTTAGTCAAGCTTTGTGTATTCTTAAAATTGTCGGTTGCTGTACTTAACACGCATTTTTTTTAAAAAAATCAGGGAAATTTAGGGGATAAATTCAAATGGACGAGCGATTACGATAGATAAATTCGTGGGAAAAATTTTAGCACCAGTTTCTCATCCCTTTTCTAATTCCCAACCCACCCCTACCCTTTAAAAATGAGAAATGGATGTTAACTTTTGTGTAATTTAATTTTAAGGGGAATTTCTCTCTGGTGAGGTTGGTAAGAATATTGAGTATGTGGAAAATTACCTTAAATGGCAGCCGTTTTAAATTAAGTTTTGAAGCCAGGTCATGGGTACTTCCTCCTTACCTCCCTGAACCTTAACGACCCCCTGAGAGACGCAGTTTCTCTCTGCTAATATGGAAAATTCACAGTTTGCTGGCAGCTGCACAACCCCTGGATTTGGTCACAGTAGTGATTTGGTGTTTAGATCTCATGTGAAGAAGTAATTAATTGCTCAAAAAAGACAACCATTCCAACACCTCCCATCCCCACCCCTACTCGGCAAAAAATGTGAAAGGGGTTGTTTTGTAAACTCTTATTTTCAGGGAAATTTCTTCCTGGGGAGGTTGGTGAGAATTTTGAGAACGTCCAAAATTTCTTTAAGTGGCAGCTGTTTCCAGTTGAAACTTGAAATCAGATCATGGTTTCTTAGCTTTTCCTCTATGAACCTGTGTGGCCCCCTGAGGAGTGCAGTTCCTCTTTCCTCATAGAAATCACATAGACAGTACATGTAGTTTGCTGACAGCTGCACATGCCCTGGCTCAGATATATTAAATAAAAATCATAACAAATGAGGTAAATAATTTATATAGAAACAAGGAAACTTATGAAAAAACTGAAATTTAAAGGACGATACATGTACAGTGTTCGTGTATATAAATGATTCATCAAATTGTTATAGTAAAAGAAAGCTTCATTCGAAAATTTGGAAGATTTTTAATTACTGTACATTTTTTGGAAAATTTAGTGTAAAAAAATTATAAAAATGATAATTAAATGAGGAAATTAAATGATAATGCAATAACGAAACTCCATTTTACGTGTTTTTGTGTGGAGAATTTAAGGTAATTTTTTGAACACTCTTCATTCCATTACCTAATTAATTCAAATTCATCAATTGCGCTAATTAAAAATAGGTGCCCAGACTATACAAATGGAACCAATAGTAAACGGGGTCTTCCATAAAATATATCGCAATTACCAATTTGTTATTTGACAAACTTGTAAAAAACTACAAAATGAATAAATATATTTGGTAATTACCTTTTTGGACACCTTATTAGATCAGAAAAGTTTAACCTTGAAGTGACCTTACTAAAATTCGACATTTCCCACCTTTTAAGATTCGCGTCACGAATTCCTACGAAATAGCTGAGAAATCAGGTCATGGGTCACGGGCCAATAATCAAAAAGTCAACCTCGTTCGGGTCAACAGCACAAGACAAAACTGACCACCGGTTAACATTCTTAAAGACGAACAGAACGTGCAGTACGTATTTCATGGCATAATCTTAGAAAGTATTAAGCGTCACCATTTGTTCAATTCTTCAAACTTGCCAGAACTACATCTACTAGTACAGTATATGAAAATCGAAACTGATCAAACAACGCGACAAAATTTGCCATTTGCCATTTTGATCGCAAAGGTCAGTAGAACAATTAGCAGCCCACAAATGTCCAGTAAACTTGCATCAATGGTGAGTTATTTTTGTCAATGTAGCCTACTATAAACATTTTTAATATTGCTTCTTTGACTAGGTCAGTTCGAAAAACCACAAACTGACTACTGACCACTCCACCACTCACAAAGACATTTCCTCGCAAAATCTTCGTTCGGAACTTGGTCAATAAATACCTGTAGAAGGAAACATGGAAAAGTTAACGGTCCGTACAGCACCGGTCAGTCTAAAAATAAAGTACTATCGTTTTTAAGAGCTTCTTCTAGCTGTAATTTTGCAAAACTTGCAGACTTGTATTTTTTAAGTTATTTCATTGAATTATTTTAAGAAATAATCAAACTGGCAAGAGTTTGTAAACTTCGTGAGAAATTATTTATGCATTATTTATGATTACTGTTAACAGATGAGCTTAGTAAATTTCTTAAATAATATTCTATGACATACAGTTGTATCAAAACAAAATTTTGAAGTTATTTAACTTAAGAAAAGTTCATTGAGCGTCAAACAAACTGAAGTTAATATTTTCTAAATATTTCTGCATTAGTTAAAATAAAAATAAATCTCCTTATTAAAAGTAACTTTTTGATAACTTCAAAAGTAGTTTTCATTTTTCTTAGGCCCAAAGAGATGATGACGACCATGTTGAATCGGATGCACCATCGTCGGAGACCACGATGTCGAACTTTCAGATGTTGATGGACCAAGGCTTGCCCAACAAAGAGCAGAATATGGCTGAAATGTCTAAAGTTAGGTATACAGGTGCCGTCCATCAGAGAATGCAAGAAGATGAGCAGAAGACATTCGATATTGTTGCCATAAGTGATTCTGATCCCCGAAGACTGGTGTCCTCAATGTATAATGTTCAAATGTCTATAGACCAGAGCACATCCACCATGAAGGATACTTCAATTGATACGTGCAAACAAAAGTCCAGAATTGCTGATGAAAACGGCTCTGATGAGCCCCAGCCGATGTCTTTAATGTCTGTTCCAATATCCACCAATCAGGAGATTCCCATTGATAAATCCACACGAAAGACTAGAACTGCTGATAAAGAAGGTCATGACGTTTCCAGGCAGATGTCTCTGATATGCTCTAGTAAATCTGATTCCCCTCAAACGAAATCCACGATGTCCGATGTTGAAATGTCCATGGAGGAAGACATGAACACAAAAAAGGAGAATCCAGTTGAAATGTCCCAAGTACAGTCTGTAGGTGCCATCCACCAGAGAATGCCAGAACATGGGCAGAATAGATTCCATATTGTTGCCGTATGTAATTCTTCTGTCACAAATCTAATGTCCCCAATGTCTGATCTTTTGATGTCCACTCGACCGGGACCGTCCACCAAGAAAGAAAAGTTCGAACAAGAGTCTGGAATTGCCGATGAAGTTGGGAAGCTGATTGCTAATTTGCAACAAAAGTCTGGAATTGCAGACAAAGTTAATTTCCATGTGAAGAAGCGTATGACTTATTCGGCTCACGATCTGATATTCACAGGCCTCAAGCTTATGGACAGAGAGATAGAGGAAGAGATTAAAAAATTAAAATCTGAAATGTCAGATACTTCATTTACCTCACAATTACAGAGCATGTCTATAAAAGATTCCGTTGAAAAAGTTCAATGTAAAAGTGCCAGCCATCAAAAACAGAAACAGCAGTTATGTGGCGCCAGCCATCAGAGACCGGAAAAAAAGATTAAAGATGCTGAAAATTTTTATGCGCATCATCAGCCGTTACACACCGGTTGTTCTAGGCCTTCCAAACAGCCCAAAGGCACCAGCCGTCGTAAGTCTTACGAACAGCCTAGGGGGACAGACTGTTACATCTTGCCTGAACTGCCTAAATGCAATGACCATCCCATCTCTCCAAAACAGCCCAAAGGCACCGGCCATCACATCTCTCTGGAACAGCACAAAGACATCAAACGTTCCATCTCTTTGAAACAGCCCATATGCACTGACCATCACATCTCTCCCGAACCACCCACATGCTCCAACAATCACACCTCTCCCGAATTGAACATACACACCGGCCGTCACATCTCTCTCCAATCGAACATACGCACCGGCCATCACATCTCTTCCGAATCGAACAAACGCACCAACCGTCACATCTCTTCCGAATCAAACATACGCACCGGCGGCACATCTCTTCCGAAAAGCCCATATGCACAGACTGTCACGTCTTGCCAGAACCACTCATATGCAATAACCGTCTCATCTCTCCCAAACAGCCCATATGCACCGGCTGTCAAAACTCTCCTGAACAGCCCATATGCACGGACTGCCACAATTCTACCAAACAGCCCATATGCACCTATCATCACATCCACCCTGAACAATCCATATGCACCGACTATCACATCTCTCCCGAATCGAAAATACACACAGACCGTCACATCTCTTCTGAACATCCCATATGCACAGACCGACACAACTCTCCCAAAAAGCCCATATGCACCAACCGTCCCAACTCTCCCAAACCGCCAGTATGCACCGACCGTCACATCTCTACCAAGCAGTGCATATGCACAGACAGTCACATCTTGCCTAAACCACCCATATGGAATAACCGTTCCATCTCGAATAACCATCCCATCTCTCCCAAACAGCCCATATGCACGGACTATCACATTTCCACCGAACAGCCCTAAGGCACCGGCTGTCACATCTTTTCCGAGCAGCCCATATGCAAAGACCGACACATCTCTTACGAACAACCCATATGCACCGACCATCATATCTCTCCCAAACAGCTCATATGCGCCCACTGTAACCTCTCTTCTGAACAGCCCACATGCACTGAATGCCACATCTCTCCCGAACAGCCCAAATGCAGGAGCCGTCACATCTATCCCGAACAGCCCATATGCACCGACCACTACATCTTTCCAGAAAAGCCCCTATGCACCGACCTACACATTTGTCCCAAACAGCCAGCATGCACCCACCATCACAGCTCTCCCAAACAGACCATTTGCACCGACCATCACTTCTCTCCCGAACAGATCATATGCACCAACCGTCACATCTCTCCCAAACAGCCCATATGCACCGGCTGTCACATCTCTCCAGAACAGCCCAAAGGCACCTGCCGTCATATCTCACCCAAACAGCCTAAAGGCACCAGCTGTCACATCTCTCCCAAGTAGCCCATATGAACCGGCAGTCGTATCTTTCTTGAACAGCTCACATGTACCAACCGTCACATCTCTTCCGAAAAGCCCATATCCCCCCGCCATTACATTTGTCTCAAACATCCCATATGCTCCGACCGCCACATCTTCCCCGAACAAGCCAAAGGCACCAGCCGTCATAGGTCTCCTGAACAGCCCTGAGGCACCGGCCTTCAGAGGTCGGTCGAACATCCCAAAGGCAAAGGCAGACAGAAGTCGGTCGAACAGCTCCAAGGCACAGGCCGACAGAAGTCGGTCGAACAGCCCAAAGGCGCGGGCCGACAGAAGTCGGTCGAACAGCTCAAAGGCACGGTCCATCAGAGGTCGGGCGAACAGCCCAAATGCACTGACTGACAGCGGTCTCCTTAACAGTTCAAAGGCACAAGCCATCAGAGACCAGCAGAACAGCTTAATCTCACAGATTGTCAGAGATCAGCCAATTATTTAAAAGGCTCTAAAAGATTAAAAGATCCAAAGACCAGCAATCTTAAGATGCAAAAACATATGTGGAGTTCAAAAAATATGTTAAAGACCAGAGTTGGAAAATGAAGTTCGAGGACTTCGTCGCCAATCGTGGCCTATAGTTTTCAGATTCTCCATCAAAATACAAATATTTTAGACCTTATTCGCAATACTTCCTCTAGTGATCACAATGCTTTAAACTATTGTTAATCAGTATTTTAAACTAGTTTTTGAGTAAGTGTTTTAAATTCTTGTTAAACTTTGTCAGTTGCTTTTTGGTATTTTTCCGTTTTGTATGTTGATTTTGTTTAGAAAATCATAACGGTAGGAATTGATGTAAACTTTCTGATATTTGCTGTAAACATTTTAGCATTTTATGTGCAATTACTTAAATTTTATTTTACAATCATTCAGACTTGTGGATAGTTTCACAATTTTTGTATACTTACCAATTTTAGAAAAAAAATTACAGAGTGGTGCAAATAAAGTTGCTGAATTGGAAAAAAAACATTTGAATTTTTTAGACACTTTTGTAATTTTAAGTAAACTTAAAAATTTTTAATAAATTCCACAAAATATTGTAATGTTTCTGATATTTTTGTTAATAAATACGTTCAAATGTTTGTACAGTTTCGCATTGTTTTCCTCCTTTTTATTAATTTTGTAAATATTTCCACATTTTTAAACAGTGAAAACCTTCAATTAATTTTTTTTTGGCAATTAAAGGTAAAAACATTGTTTTAAAAGGTTAATAAAAACAGCTAAAATTCAAAGACATTTGAAAGTTAAAAATACATTATTTTAAAAAGATGAAATTATTATATTATCTCACTGTTAAATTTAAAAGTCGAGGACAAACTCCTTATTATTAAGGGTGAGAAAATTGACAGCTTTTTGTTAACAATTATTAAACAAAAAATTTAAAAATAAAAAACACATTTCAAAAATGAAATAAGTTAAAGTAATTCAATCACATCGTCAAATTTAAAATTATGTTAAAACAAATTATTATTAATTTTAACAAAAAAATTATATTTTGCAAAGTTAAGGCAAATTATGCATTTTTTTGGACTTACATGTATTAAAGTTCAATGACCAACTTACAATGTAAGTCAGGGAAAAACATGTTTATAAAACTTAAATGGGGTCGTCCATAAATGCCTTATTGTAATACTAATTTTCTTAGCATCCTTTCATTAAATCACAAATATTTGATCTAATTAATATTTACAAATTGCCCTATTTACTTGATGCTACCTAATTTTTCGATATACAGATGGAACCCAAATAATTAGGGTTGTCCATAAAATATGAAGAAGCTTCCACCTAGCTTCAGATTAGTCCTATTTAATTTATATTTATGAATTATCCTTATCACATTTACCTTGTACATGTAGCTACATAAACTTTGAATTTTCAGATAGAACTCAAATACGTAGGGGCGTTCATAAAATACGGAGAAAGTTCACAAACAGCTTGCAAAGCTCAGACTCAAGGGTCGTCCAGAAATACCTTGTTTTCGTTTAATTTTTGTCAACATCCCTTCATTTGTCCTTTTTAATTTATATTCACGAATTGCCCTCCACACATATAGCAACCTTAACTTTAAATATGTAAATGGATGCAACTTAGATGGGGTCGTCCATAACGTACATCGAAGTTCGCAATTAAAGTAGCGAACAAAACAAAATTCAAAATGAATAATTTAATTTCGTAATTGACTTTTTAGACATAGTAGACACATATAGAAAGTAGACACAACCAAGAAAGTTTGACCTTTAGCAAAAATTTCCAAATTCAACATTTCGCCCTTATTTAATATGATTCGCGTGACGAATTGATGAATAGTAGGCAGACTACTTGTCGGCACTTTGAAGTAAATGTGGAAAACAGGGATGCAGCGCCACCTCGCATTGTTTAGTAACACTTTCCCACGCCGCTCTTTTAACATGCGTTCAGAATATAAAAACAAACACTATGTTCATGTTACACTATGTACATTTAATACAATCCTATTAAATCACATTTAATATAATTGTATTAAATGTATTAATTTCATTCTTAAATACGAAATACGAGGGCGGGATAGCACAGGGTTTTCCCAGAAATTTCATTTTAAACTTCCCTGACCTTTCCAGGTTTTAAAAAAAAATTCTCTGACCCATGTCAAAGTGAAAAATTTACATATTTTTCAAATTTGACATTGGAACATTTTTTTTTAAATTTGCTAACAACAATTTTAAAATTTCTACTCGCAAAACATGGAAAATTTTGCTCATTTCTGCTCGGAAAATGTTGTTAATTTTTCTCGGAAAACGTGAAAATTTTTTCAAATTTGTACTCGGAAATCGTTGAAAATTTTCCAAATTTGTTTTCAGAAAACGGGGAAAATTTTGCAAATTAATAGGCCCTACTCAGAAAACGTGGAAAATTGTGTAAATTAATACTCAGAAAACGCGAAAAATTTTGCAAATCTGTACTCCAAAAATGTGGAAATTTTTTGCAAATAGAAATACTCGTAAAATGAGCATTGACCTAACCTTGTAGAAGTATAAATTTTGGAACATCGTGACTGCGTTAAATTTCCCTGACTTTTTCAAAATAAATTATTGTTCCCTGACTTTTCCAGGTCAATTTCAAGTTCTCTGACTTTTCCAGGTTTTTCAGATATGGGGAAACCGTGTATCAGTTTGTTTAGCTTTACTAAAGCAACGCTACGCGGCGCTGCCAGCATGGTTACCATACCGAAACACCCGGAGTCGGTCTGCTATATCATAATTAATATGTCAACCGTATAAAAACGAAACTGATCACTGGTCAAACTTCTTCAAAGCGAGCAGAACTTACCGTGTTCTTAGGTCATAATTTCTCGTCCGAAGCAGTAAGAGTCACATGTAAATATTTCCATGTTTAAAAAATAGAAACTGACCACTGACCAAACATACTGTACATTTCCTCGCAGAATTATCGTACGAAAGTTGGCCAACAGAAAAAAGAAAATATGGAAGAAAAGCCAAGGATAACGAAAAAGTCCACCGTTCCAAAGATCGAGGACAGTTCAGAACAGGTCAGTATGAGGGTGGGTCAAGCGATGTCCGGTTTTAAGTGTTTTTAATCGAGCGATTAAAACCCAAAATAGCAAAAATAAACGTGCTGGTACTTTTGTTTTAAAAGGGCCCTTTGGCTGTAATTTTGCATGACTAATGGCGAATTCCACTTGTCCAAAAAGAATACACCCGAAACACCCGAGTGTACACTCGGGTACTTCCGGAGAACACTGGAGTACACTCGGAGTACCCAAGTGTACACTCGGGTACTCCGAGGGTAATCTTTGGACAAGTGAAATTCGCCATAAGATTTGTGTTTGTTATAAAGTTACTTCATTAATTTTTTTAAGAAATAATAAAACTGACAGAGACAGAGCTTCTCGACGCTAACAGTTTTGAATTTACTTAATTTAAACAAAAATTAAATATAACTAAGTGAGTTTGTAAGACTCGTGCCTACCAATATTTGCATTATTTATAGTTATTGTTCAAAAACCGATCTAAACTAACTAAATCAATTTCTTGTATTATTTTCCACAACTAAGATATGATTTGATATTAAAATTTTGCAAGTATTCTATTTATTTTAAGAAATAATAAATCTGTCGGAGCTAGTAATGTCCTCACACGCCAAATGTTGCATTATTTCTAAATGCTTTTTTTTTAGAAAAAAATGCACTGAATAAATGTATTAAATAATATTATATAACTAAGAATGTTAAAATTATTTAATTACAAAAATTCATTGTGCGCAAGCATATAAAAGTTAAAAAAATTTCAATAACACTACAACAATTAAAAAATAAATGTCATAATTAGAATGTTTACTTTAAATATATGTAACCTTATCATGATTGTAGGCTTTACGGTTATTTGCTCGAAGAACGCCTTACTTAAGTTGTTTCCACTTTACTCAGGCCCAAAATGATAAAGACGACTCTGATAAAACCGATGCTCCTCCAATGGAATCCTCGATGTCTAATGTTCAAATGTCCAAGCAGGAAGACATGACCACCGAAGAGGAGGATACGGTTGAAATGTCCGATGTAGGGTATGAAAGTGCCGTCCAACAGAGAATGGCAAAAGATGAACTAAAAAGATACGATTTTGTTGACGAATGTGATTCTTTTATCCAAACACTGTTGTCATCAATGTCGGATCTTTTGATGCCCATGGGCCAAGGCACGTCTGATACGAAGGAGAAGTCTGTACAACATTCTGAAATTGCTGATGAAGTTGAATTCTATGTTACTCAGCAAATGACTCCAAAAGCTGATGATCCGATATTCAAAGGCATCATGGATACATCCAGCGAGATGGGAAAACTAAGTGTTGTGTCATCACAAGAAACCAGAATTGTTGAAGATAACAAGGCATATTTACCTTTACAGATGTCCTCTATGTCAACTGCTCTATTGTCCTCTCAATTACATAGCTCGTCTAACAAAAATCCAATTGAAAAATTGCAGTTCAACATTGCCAGCCAGCAGAAACCGGAAGAGCACTCCAAAGTCGACGGCCTTCAGAGACCAAAAGGGCACTTCAAAGTCACCGGCCACCAGAGACTGGAAGGGCACTTCAAAGTTGCCGGTCACCAGAAACATGAAGGGCAGTCCAAAGTCGACAGCCACCAGAAAAAAGAAGGGCAGTTCAGAGTCGCTGGCGACCAGAAACCAGATGGAGAGTTCAAAGTCGCCGGTCGCCAAAGACCAGAAGGGCAGTCCAAAGTCGCCAACAGCCATAAACTGGTGGGACAGTCCAAAGTCCCTGGCCACCAGAGACCGGACGGGCAGTCCAAAGTCGCCTGGTACCATAAACTGGAGGGACAGTCTAAAGTCGCCTGCCACCAGAGACCAGAGAGGCAGTCCAAAGTCGCCGGCTATCAGAAACCGGAAGGACAGTCCAAAGTCGTCGACCACCAGAAACAAGAAGGACAGTCAAACGCTGCTGGTCACCATAAACAGGAAGGGCAGTTCAAATCTGCTTGCCACCAGAAACCAGAAGGGCACTTTAAAGTCGCTGGCCACCAGAAACAGGAAGGGCAGTCAAAATCTGTCAGCCACCAGAAACAGAAAGGGCAGTCCAAAGTCGCCCACCACCAGAAACAGGAAGGGCAGACGAAAGCCGCCGGCCACCAGAGACCGGCCGATAGAGGTCTTCCGAACAGCCCAAAGGCACCGGCCGACAGAGGTCTAGCGAACAGCCCAAAAACACCGGCCAACAGAGATCTTCCGACAAGCTCAAAGGAACCGGTCGACAGAGGTCTTCTGAACAGTCCAAAGGCACCGGCCCACAGAGTTCTTGCGAACAGCCCAAAGGCACCGGCCGTTAAAGGTCTTCCGAACAGCCCAAAGGCATCGGCCATCATAGGTCATCCAAACAGCCCAAAGGAACTGGCCGTCAGAGGACTTTCAAGCAGCCCAAAGGCATCAGTCGTCGGATATCTTACAAGCAGCCCAAAGGCAGAAGTCATCAGAAGCCAGCAGAGCAGCCCAATGGCACAGACTGTAAAAGATAAACGAAGCATTGAAAAGGCTCTGAAAGATTAGAAGATCCAAAGACCAGGATTCCGAAGATGCAAAACTAAATGTAGGGTCCAAAATTATTTCAAAGACTACAGTTGGAAAATGAAGTTCAAGGTAAACTTGGCCAATCGGGACGTAAAGTCTTCAGATTCTCCAACAATATGCAAATATTTCAGATCTGAAACGCAGTAGTTTCACTATTGATCACAATGCTTTAAGCTTTAGTAAATAAGTATTTTACACTGTTTTTGAGCAAGTGTTTTAAATTTTAATTAAATTTTGTCAGTTACTTTTTGGTATACTTCCATTTTTGTATGTTAGCTAACTTTTGGTATAAATTCTCCATTTTTTGTTGAGAAAATCATTAGGTTAATTGTTTATGTAACGTTTCTGATATTTGTTGTAAACATTTTTACATTTTTTTCTGCAATGCTTAAATGTACATTTTCCAATTTTTTTTTAAAAAAATCATAGAGTGGTGTAAATAAAGTTGCTGATATTTCTTGGATTTTTTTTAAAAAATTTAGCTTAAAAATCATTTTAATTTTCAAGACACTTTTGTAATTTTGAGTAACATTTCTGATTTCCAATAAATTTCACAAAATGGTGTAATGTTTCTGATATTTTTATTAATAAGCACGTTCGAATGTCTTCATTTTTATTAATTTTCAGAACATTTCTACATTTTGAAGCCGTGAAAGAACTTCAATTACTTTATTTTGAAAAAAGTTCTTATTTTCCAAATTTTAAGGCAAAATATACATTTGTAGGATTTACAGTTATTAAGATTTAATGACAATCTTTCAATAAACGTCAGGGTAAAAAGTTTAAAAGGAGTAAATGGGCTGGTTCATAAATGCCTTATTGTAATAGTAATTTTCTTAGCATCCCTTCATTGCATCACCTAAAGTTGACCTAATTAATATTTAGGAATTGCTTTAATTAAGTAATGCTGCCCAAACTTTACGTATACAAGTAAAACCCAAATACGTAAAGTCGTCCATAAAATACGAAGAAAGTTCACAAACAGCTTACAAAGCTCAAATACAAGGGTCGTTCATAAATAGCTTGTTTAAGATTAATATTTATCAATCTATATCTTATTAATCTATATTTATGAATTGCCCTCCACACATATATTTACACAAACTTTAAATATGCAAATGGGCCGAGGCACATGGGGTCGTCCATAGAATACATCGAAGTTCCCAATTGAAGCAGAGAGGAAAACAAAATTCAAAATAAATAAATAAATTTTGTAAATAACTTTTTGGACACCGGATCTTCAATCACAAAAGTTTCACCTCTAGCTGACCTTTCCAAATTAAACATTTGGCACCATTTAAGATTCGCGACACGAATGCCTTTGAAATAGCTGAATGATTAGGTCATAAATCAAGGGTTATGGGTCATTTACAATAAACGTCATTATCGTGCTGGTCAACAGTATAAATACGAAACTGACCACTGGTAAAAATTTTAAAAGTTAGCAGAACTTGCTTCTCGTCCGAAACAGTAAGAGTCATATGTAAAAATATCGAACTTGTAAAAATTATATACCAAAATAGCAACTGATCACAGATCAAAAATATATTTCTACGTCGAATTATCGTCCGAAACTTGGTCAATATTAAAAGTAGGAAACATGGTAAGGTCATGGATAAAGCCAGGGAAAAACTCCACCATTCCAAGGATTGCGGCCAGATACACACAGGTCAGTAAGAGGGTCGGTCGAGCGATGTCCGCTGTTATTGGTCGGGCGATTAAAACTCAAAATAACAGAAATAAAAGTTTAGAAATTAATACAGTAAGTCGTCAAGTTGTAATTTTGCATAACTAAGATTTGCTTTTCAAATTTGAAATATTTCTGATTTTTGTTAAAAAAATAAACTAAATAAATTTCTTAAATAATATTATATAACTAAGAGTTTTATTGTTTTATAAAATTTTTAGATTGTTTAATTTAATATATATATATGCACTGTATATATTAAGATCTTAAAACTAACCGAGCTCGTTAGCTTCGCGGGAACCGAATTTGCCATTATTTCTAATTATTTTTTTTTAAATTAACTTGATGATTTTTTAAATAATATTCTTTAATTAGGATTACTATTTTAATCAAGTTCAAAAATTATTAAATTAAATAGTAAAAAATTAAACTAACCGGGTTCATGAGCTTCGCGCGTGCCGTATATTTTACATTATTTCTGATTTTTTGTTAAAAATATGAACTTATTTAGCACAATTTGTAAATAACAATTAGAAATGAGGCCAAAGTTATATAAAATTACTTAAAAAAGTTATATTAAATACTTTAATTAAAATGCTCTCTGAATTAAAACGTAAGTTGGTATCATGATTCTAGGATTTAAGAGTATTAGCTTGTGTATTGCCTTACTTAAGTAGTTTCTACTATTATCAGGCTCAAGGAAATGAAGACGACCTTGTTGAATCCGATGCACCTTCGCCGGAGATGTTTAATGTTCAGATGGCCATGGACCAAGACATGCCCAACAAAGAAGAGAATCCGGTTGCAATGTCTAAAGTCAGGTCTGATGGTGACGTCCATGAGAGAATGCCAGAAGAGCAGAAGAGATTCGATAGTGTTGCCGTTAGCCATTCCGATGTTTCAATATCCACCATGCAAAATACATCAATTGATAAGTCCGAACAAAACTCTGGAATTGCTGATAAAGGCAGCTCTGATGATCCCCTGCAGATGTCTTCATTGGTCAATAATCCGCTATTCATCGACATAATAAAAATGGTCCTTAAGAAGAAGAATTTGAAAGATCCTAACAAGAATCTAATTCATGAATCAGCCGAAACGTGCGCAGCTTCCGGCCGCCAGAGAATGGACGAACGTTCTGAAGGCACTGAATGTAATAGATTTGACAACCCAAATTTTCCAATTATTCGTGAGTGGGTGGAAAAAATTTTCGAAGAACACACCCACGGGTGGTTGACCGATGGGTTCCATGACCATGATCTGAATTTGACCACATGGACAAACCGCAAGTACCGTCGGTGCTATACCACAAAGGCTCTTAAAGCCTTGGAAGAAATTGTGGTTGATCGATTCTATCAGGATATTAAGGAGCCATTAGAAGAGGACTACTATCAGTGGTTAGACAATTGTACCAATGAAGCCATCCATATGTATTTGCTCAATCGGATCGATGGCATCACCAATCGGTGGTTGGCGGGACAGTCCGAAGATAACGTCCAGCGATGGCTTACAGGACTTTCCAAAAGCCACGACGAACAGATTAAAGATGCCAGCCATCAAAGGCCGGACAGCCAGAATGAAGGAGCAAAACATCCAAGACTGAGCGGACGGTTCAAATGCGTTAACCATCAGACACTGGACGAAAAAGCCACCTGTCAAGAATATCTTAACGTATTAAAAAAATCTTTAAAAAAAAGATTAATTTGGAGAAAGATAATTAAGTCGGGTGCCAACTGCCAACATGTAGCTAAAGAGAGCAAATCTCCCAAACATCAAATTTTTGAAGAGCAGTACAAAGGCACCGAGTGTCTGAGATCGGCCAAATAGTCCATCGACAGGAAAAATAGCAGTCCAGAAGACTTCATATCCCAGTTTAAGAATCAGAATCTAAACAATGCATCACACCCACTTCTGGAATCGATGGACGAGACCAAAGATCCAAACCGGAAAGTAGAGTCTCGAGGAGATTCCTCTTGCAGCCTTACTCCCAATTTCAAACAAGGGGAATCACCTAGAAACTCTGCTTTCCGATTTCAATCTTCGGACTTGTCCATCGATTTTACAAAGTGGGTACGACGCTTTGTTTAGATTCGGATCTTCAGACTGGATTATGAGGTCTTCTAGAGAAATGTCAGAAGTCAGAAGTGAAGTCCCAAGAATATTCCCGCGGACCAGTATTGACCAAAGATACTTCCACTTCAGAAATGATGGAAGACTCCCGAGATCAAGATCAGGAAATGAATGTGGAGCCAAGGATGAAGGCCAAGATTCTTCAAGTTCTAAATTCATGGCCAAATTTAAAAAAATTACATACGGAATCCAAAGAACAGCTATCCCGAGATGTGAAACTAAACGCAGAGTCGAAAAAAGATTTCCACGAGCCAGAGCTGGAAAAAGAAGTTGGATGATTCCTACCCAAAGTCTTCAGATTTTCCAACAAGATGCAAATATCTCAGACTTGAGCCGTAGTAGTTCTGCTCGTGATTACAGTAGCTATTAATTTTTTAAAAAATCGGTGTTTAAACTTTTTTAAATATGTGCTTAAAATTCTATTTAAACTTTATGTATTCTACAAATTTAAAGTTGCTAAAATTAAAGGTTAATAAAACGTGATTTATTACATGAATGAGAAAATATTTGATAGCAATTTATGACAATATAAAAATTTCACAACTTTTTGCTGATATTTCTCCTATTTATATTCGAAAAAGCTCAAAAAAGTTTGAAAAAAATTTTAAATTGATGTAGGCTAATGTGCTTAAAAATGATTTAATTTTTTTTGGACAGTTTTGCAATTTTTTTTATATACAGTACTGTCAAATTTTAGAAAACTTAACAGATCGGTGTAAAGTTGCTGATATTTGTTAATTTTTTTTAGTTTGGTTTAAAAATCATTTAAAATTGTTGGGTCACTTTTGTAATTTTAAGTAAACATTTCCAATTTTCAATAACTTCCACAAAATGGCGTAATGTTTTTGATATTTTTTAAGAATAAAAACGTTTAAATGTTTGTACAGTTTTGCCATGTTTTCCTCCTTTTTAGAGATTTTAAGGTAAAAAAATACATTTTAAGTGTAATAAAATGAATTAAAATTCAAAGAGAATTAAAAATTAAGAATAACTTATTTTAACATGTGTCAAATTTAAAAACTAAGACAAAATATTATTAATGTTCAGAAAATATGCACGTTTTGCAAGATTTAAGGCAAAATATACATTTTTAGGATTAACACAAGGGACTCCATAAATACCTTGCTACAGTCTAATTTTTGTCAACATCCTTTCTTTTATTCTTAATTAATGTATATTTATGAATTTCCCTCCGCAAATATAGTGCACTCTAAAAATACATTAAAATTACCAATTGAAGTAGCAAACAAAACAAAGTTCAAAATGAATAAAGCAATTTTGTAAATAACTTTTTGGACACCTCACCTTAAATCTGAAAATTTGACCTCAAGCCAACCTTTCTAAATTCAACATTTCAAACCAGTTAAGATTCCTTTAACATTCGCGAAACAAATGTCTACGAAATAGTTGAATGACTAGGTCAAAATTCGTTCATAAACATCTTTATCGTGCTGGTCAACAGTATAAAAATAAAACTGAAAACTAGTCACATTTTTTAAGTGAGCAGAATGTGCTTCCTGTCCGAAGCAGCAAGGGTCATAGGTAAATATTTCGAGCTTGTCAAAATTATATAGGGCCTACAGTGAAACTAAATGGAAACTGACCAATAATCAAAAGTAGCCTACATTTCGTTGCAGAATTATCGTCCAAAACTTGGTCAACAAAAAGAAGGACATATGTAAAAGTCAAGGAAAAACTCCACCAGTTCAGAACAGGTCAGTGATCAAGTCCGGTCATTAAACCCAAAAAGCGAAAAGAACGACTCATTTAGCTGAACTTTTGCATAACCAATATTGGTTCGTTTTATTAAAATTTATAAAACTATAAAGAAATTGTTCTAATTTTTTTACAGAAATAATAAAACTTACCGAGTTAGCAAGTTTCAAGGGCACCCAATTTTGCGTTATTGCCGATTTTTGTTAAAAATATTGAACTAAATAAATATCATCAATAACATTATCAAACTGATATTTGTATTTTTAAAAAAACAAAACGTTTTAAAATATTTTATTAAAAACTATTTATTTAAACTAACCAAGTCCGAAAGATTCGCAAGCACTTAATTTGTTATTATTTCAGATTTGCAAAAAAAAATACTAACCCAATAAATTTCTTAAATTTTATACCAAAATTGAGATTAATAATTTTTATACAATTTTAAAATTATTGAATTAAATGAAAAACTAAACTCACCGGGTTTGTTAGCTTCGTGCACATCGTAGTTTACATTATTTCTGATAATGTAATGTTAAACGCTTACAGAGGTAAACGTTTTCTAAAAATTACTTACAAAAGTTAAAATTAATTTCTTAAAACGAAAGTTGGTTTCACAATTCCAGGATTTGTAGGAATTTGCTAGTGTGTCACATTATTAAAGTAGTTTCCACCATTATTAGGCCAAAGTAGATAAAGACGACCCTCTTGAATCTGCTGCACCTTCACAGGAGAACACGATGTCAAATGTTCAGATTTTCATGGACCAAGACATGCGCTAACCAAAGAGGAACCAGTTGAAATGTCTCAAGCTAAGTCTAAACGTGTCATTCATCAGAGAACGACAGAAGAGTAGAAATACTAGAAATTGTTATCGTAAGCAATTCATATGTCTTAAGATCACTGTCCTCAATGCCCGATGTTTCGATGTCTACAGCAAGAGCACATCCACCATGAAAGAGCTTCTTTTGATAAGTACGAACAAAAGTCGGGAATTGCTGAGGAAGGCGGCTCCCATGTTCCTCAGCAAATGCCTTCAGCGCCCAATGATTCATTGTCCTCTCAACAGGGCACGTCTTCCGAAAATCCAATTCATGATTTGGCTGAAACAAGCAAAGGCTCCGAAGGCTCCAAATGTAACATTTATGGATACTAAACTAATCGAATTATGCTAAAGTGGGTGGAAGATATTTTCGAAGAATACACATACCGGTGGTTGACCAGCCAGTTCCATGACAATTATTTGAATTTGACAGATTGGACAGACCGCGAGTAGGCTACCGCCTTGACTTTATGAAAAAAGCTTTCAATATGCTACTTAGCATTGTAGTTAATCCGGTGGCTTCGTAGGATTTTGAGGCTCCATCAGTAAAAGCCTACTTTCAGTGGTTAGAAACCAGTTCCCAAGAGGTCGTCTGTGTCTTTTTGCTCAATGACCTCCATGGCATCACCAATCGGTGGTTAGCTAAACAGCCCGAAGATGACGTCCATCGATGGCTTACAGGAGAGATTAATAGCCTCGACCATCAAAGACTAGACGAACACATTAAAGATGCCATGCAGCAGTCAAAGACCGAAAGACCAGAATAAAGGAATAAGCCATCAAAGACCGGACGACCAGAATGAAGGAGCCATACGTCTAAGACCAGGCGACCAGAATGAAGGGGTTATACGTCCAAAACCGGAAGACCAGAATGTAGGAACCATACGTCCAAAACCGGACTACCACAATGAAGGAGCTATACATCTAAGACCTAACGGACAGGCCAAAGGCTTTAAACATCAGATGCCGGCTGAAGTAGCAATCTTTGAAGAATATCTTAAAGTACATGTAGCCTATTTAAAGGTTGGACAGACCCAAAGTACCGTCGGGACTTTATGAGAAGGGCTTTTAATATCTTGCATTACATTAGTGTTAATACGTTGGTTTTGCATGAATATGAGGCTCCATCAAAAGAAGCCTTCATTCGGTGGTTAGAAAATTATTCCGATGAAGCCATCTGTCTGATTTTAGTGAAAAAGGTCAGTGACATCAACAATCGGTGGCTGGCGGGACAGTGCGAAGATGACGTTAATCGATATTTTAAAGGACAGTCCAACCAGATGAGCAGATTCAAGATGCCAGTCATCAAGACCTGACAACCAGAATAAAGATGCAAGCAGTCAAAGACCAGGCGACCAGTATCAAGGAACCATACGTCCAAGACCGGATGACCAGAATGAAGGCAATACACGCCCAAGACCCGACCACCAGAATGAAGGAGCCAAATGTCTAAGACCGGACGACCAGAATAAAGGAGCCATATGTCCAAACCTGGATGACAAGAATAAAGAAGTGAAACATCCAAGACTGGACGACCAGAATAAAGAAGTCATCCGTCCAAGACCGGACGACCAGAATGAAGGAGTCATACATCAAAGACCAGACAACCAACAGTCCAAAGGCACTGACCGCCTAGGTAAGGCCGAACAATCCAATAGCACCGACAATCGAAAAGGTTTAAAAAAAATTCTCAAATTAACGTAATATTTCGTATATTTGTTGTACATTTTTTAACATTTTTTGCGATACCTAAATTTTGCTTTCAAAGAATTCAAATTTTCTGGACAGTTTTGCAATTTTTTGTATATAGGCCTACTTTCCAATTTTAAAAAAATCATAGTATGGTGTAAAGTTGCTAATATTTTTTGAAAATTTTTATTTTAGTTTGGTTTAAAAAATTTTCACATTTTTCTAACACTTTTGTAATTTTAAGTAAACTTTTTTAATTTTAATAAATTCCACAAAGTGGCTTTCTCATATTTCATGTTTTTTTCCTTTTTAAAATTTTTTAGAGGATTTCTGCAATTTTCTGAGAATTTATTTTCAAAAAATATATTTTGAGGATATTAAAATCAATTAAAATATAAAGACAATTAAAAATTAACAATAAATCAATTTTAATAAGATGGGATTACTCTATCACACTGTCAAATTTGAAAGTTAAGACAAAATATGATTAATGTGAAGAAAAGCTTTACTCTTTGCAGAATTTAAGGCAAAATAAACATTTTTATAAGCAACACTTATTTAAATTCAATGACAAACTTACAATGAAAGTCAGGTTAAAATATTTATCTAAGAAGTAAATAAGGTCGTCCATAAATTTTTTATTGTAATACCAATTTTCATAAGATCCCTTCATTTCATGACGTAATGCTACCTAAAGTTTAGAAACGAAGAAACTTTACAAGTATACTTGCAAAGCTCAAACAAAACGTACGTTTATAAATACCTTGTTTCAGTTTATTTTTTATCAACATCCTTTCTTTTAGTCTTGATTAATGTATATTTATCAATTTTTCTCCACAAATATAGTGGACTTAAAAATACATTAAAGTTACCAATTGAAGTAGCAAACAAAAAAAGTTCAAAAAGAATAAATCATTTTTGTAAATAACTTTTTGGACAAATCACTTTAAATCAGGAAAGTTTGACCTCAAGTTAACCTTTCTAAATTGAACATTTCGCACCATTTAAGATTCCTTTAACATTCGCGTCACGAATGTCTGCGAAATAGTTGAATGATTAGGTCATGGCTCAATCACAAACGTCATTATCGTGCTGGCCAACAATGTAAAAACGAAACTGATTCGAGCATGTCAAAATTATATACAGTAAAAGCAAAACGAAACTGACCAATAACCAAAAGAACATTTCGTCGCAGAATTATAGTCCGAAACGTTTTCAACAAAAAGACGGAAATATGGAAAAGTCAAGGAAAAATTTCCGCCAGTTCAGAATAGCTGGTCAGTGATCAAGTCCGGTCATTAAACTCAAAACGCGTAAAATAACGACTCATTCAGCTGTACTTATGCATAACCAAGATTGTTTCTTTTTAATAAAATTTATAGAACTATAAAGAAATTGTTCCAATTTTTTACAGAAATATTTAAACTTACCGAGTTAACAAGTTTCATGAGCACCAAATTTGGCATCATTTTCGATTTTTGTTAAAATATTGAACTAAATATATTTCTTTATTAATATTCTGAAACTAATATTTGTATTTTTTTTTAAAAAACGTTTTTAACTTATTGAATTTAAATATATATATATACATTATTTAAACTTACCAAGTCCGTATCCTTCGCAGGCACTTAATTTGTCATCCTTTTATATTTAAAAAAATAACTAACTAGATAAATTTCTTAAATTTTATTCTGTAATTTAGATTGATATTTTTTATAAAATAATAAAATTATTGAATTAAAATGAAAAATTAAACTCATTAGGTTTGTATGCTTCGTGCACACTGTATTTTACGGTTTTTTTCCCGATTTTTGTTAAAATTTCCACTTATTAAGTTTAATTTGATACAAAAATCATATATAATGCCACAGTAGTTCTTCGGTAAGCTTTATACAGAAGTGAACATTTTCTTAAAATTACTAAGAAAAGTTAAAATTAATTCCTAGGATTTGAGGGAAATTGCTTGTGTATCACCCTACTTAGGGAGTTTGCACTTTTATTAGCCAAAGAAGATAAAGACGACCCTCTTCCATCCGTTGCACCTTCACAGGAGACCAGGATTTCGAATGTTCAGATTTTCATGGACCAAGACATGTTAACCAAAGAGAAACCAGTTGAACTGTCTAAAGTTAAGTCTAAAGGTGTCATCCATCAGAGAACGCCAGAAGAGCAGAAGAGACTACATATTGTTAATGTAAGCAATTTCAACGTCCCAAGACCATTGTCCTCCATGCCCACAGAAAAGAGCACATTCACCATGAAAAATGCTTTAATTGATAAGTCCAAACAAACGCCTGGAATTGCTGGTGAAGGCGGCTCCCGTGTTTCTCAGCATATGATCTCGAAGTCTAATTAATGCTTCATTGTGTTCCCAACAGGGCACATCTTCCTAGAATCCCCTTCGTCATTTGGCTGA
>JAQGBX010000796.1:0-30551 GCA_034698745.1 Megaphyllum sjaelandicum
CGTTTTTGAGTAAATTGGTCAGCAAAAAAGACAAAATCGCGAAATAGGGAATTGTTACGGTTTTCAATTTAACGCGCGGTTAGCGACATGACGCGTTTGACGTCACACAAGTTCACAACCCAGCCAGCAAGATGGCGATGCACAGTTGCACGCATTGGACAATGGTTATAGTACTTTACCACAGTGACTTTACCTCAACCATAACCAAAGTTTGGTTACTGGGAGGCGTAATGATGTTTTGAAAACTGTATCTTAAGTTCAGTGCAGGTCACAACAATTATGCGTCATTTAATGAACTTGTACAACCGGAGGTCAGGTTGTTTCGCCAAACAAGTTTGTGTCAGTTGTCTGTCCACTCCAAAGAAATGGCGTGCCATGAAAAAGGACTATTCCACCTCACGACCCGTGGTAAAAGCAGAACTATCGGCAATGTTCGACAAATTTCCAAGTTTAAAAGCGAAAAACGCCGCCTCCCCAGACGGGCTTTACATATTAGAGGATCACGTAACAGGTATTAATGCAGTTTAACTTGATGATTTCAGAACCGTTCAGTGGCTTCAATCACCTTCGATATACTGTATGATTCGATTTAAACCGAATGCGAGCAAGTTCATAGAGGTACCGACGGTGCGTCGATAAACGGGTTAACAATTACAAGATGTTTCACGAGATATATTTCCATTGTTTTTCCATTTTTCCATGAACCCAAGCACATGGTTCATGCAATCCTTTTCTGGGAATGGGCTCCCTGGAATTAAACAATGATAGGATAATCACGTGAGGTAGGATTGATTCATGATGCTGTGTATGTGTTTTTTCGTTTTTTTAATTTTTACACGGGGTAATGGACACTTACACTTAACGTTAATTTGTTTCACTGTAATTATTAGTGTGAGATGTTCATTCATGTACTGATTATTATCAAGGTGATACTAGCTTCAACCTAGTTTTAAATGTTAATTTAAGGCATGGTGTATCGTTTGAGTTTAATTTATTTGCATTGTCGTGTGTCACATGGTTGTTCCTTACAATGTCTGATAGTAATCATTGTATTCTGTTGTTTTTTTAGAGGCTTGAATAAAGGCACGTAGTGCCGAAACGTTGCTGCGTATAAAGCAGTCTGGTCGTCGTATTTAGTTATTCGTATTAGTTTTATTGCCACCGACCACTTGAGGATGTCGTTCTTTCAGATGTTGATGTGCAAATTTGCAATGGCTTGAATTATATTAACAACTATTATTTTCAAGTTGTTATGAATGTGTTAGACAGAACTGCCAGTTTATTTTCTTATAACAAACTCACGGTTATCAGGGTATTGTTCTCTTATTCTACAAACGTTTCATCATTTTATAATAGTGCATATCAAATAATTTTAGCCAAACTTATTGTGGAACATAGAAAAGCAAGGAAGTTCTTCATTTGTTTACTTTATTAACTCGCTGATGAATGAGAAAAATCGTTCTTGGGGGGCAAAAGGGGACCCTGAATAAGTCACAACTTGAATTGGAAAGAATGTACTGTATTTCCTTTCAAGTAAAAACTAAATAGCTGTTTGAACACGATAATCTTTTAACTATTACATTTTTTTTCACTTTCAGATTGCATCATCAGTCATTTAGGAACAAATTTGACAGATGATGGTGTTGCCATAATCGAAACAAATCCTGGTAAGTTGTATAATTTAATTTCAACATAATATGATTTCAGCAGTTATACATTCATGTGCCTTTACACCTTGCTTGATAATTTTCAATAATTTTTATCCTGTATTAAATGTCTTTAGGTCCAGGCGTTTTAACCAGTGCATTGTTAAAAGCTGGAGCAACAAAATTTAGAGTGATTGAACCCATAGAAGAATATCACGATAGCTTACGTGAAATTCAGAACAGAGTTTCTGTAGAAAGACTCCAAGTAATTAAAGCTGACTTTTTCAAATTGTCAAAATTAGCGTACATTGATAAGCACACGCAGACAAATCTTACAGAGGCTCTTTTTGAGGGAATTCCGGTGAAATCTTGGTATGAATGTAAGTTGTACTCAAGCTTTTCCTTTCATTTTTTTAAGTGATTATTTAATGGTTTTGTTACAATAAAATGCCATTGCATTTACCCTCCCTGGGAGATGTAGGTATTAATAATGGATCCAATATTCTGGCTTGTTATTTGATGTAGTTTTTTGTAGATGAAGGCTAAGATAGTTATGTATAATTAATGTATGTACAATTAAATTAAAAAAAATGCCTGAAGTTTCAAATGGCGGTAGTAGCTTCCAAATATCCATCTTTGTGAATTATCTGTTGAATATATGCCAACGATGTTTCCAGCCAAATCCTTTGTTTATCTCAATCTATTCACACGTTTTGTCACTTATTCTGCATACGGAAGTTGTGGGATTTGTTAACTTAATGTATATAACCAAGCAACCACCTGTAATTTTGTGCAAGCGTATATAGGGGGAAATTTTCGTTACAGTTAAATGTCGTTCGGCACTGTTTAAAGTTTAATGTCATCGACTAATAGCATAACATGATAGAGAACAGTGAAGAAGGAGCTGTTTGGTCATTACTGGGACAGTAACGTGATCTACGCTGATAAAAAACTTTGAAGAAGGTGACTGCTCATTTTCTTAACCAAATTCTTGATTTTCCTTGTTCTGCAAATCATCTAGCATTTTGTTTATCCAAGGAGCTTCATTGTCTCATCCCCCAGATAATTGAGTCTTCTCTTTTGTAGTTTTGAGTTGTTTTTTTCCTTTGTTGACATGTTAACGTTCACCCACAATGATCATCAGCATTGTAAACAATACAACTATAAGGCTGGTTAATCAAAAAGTCCAAGAAGCTTATATTTCCATTTTTTTTATATATATTAGTCCCAATTGATTCATATCTAAAGGTCAATTTCAGAAATAGATGTAAAAAGATCCAAAGCATGATCAATTTGCATTATGTTAGGTCCTCACAATTGTCTAGATTGGTTTATATTGATAACTTCAGCTAATATTGTTTGGAAAATTGTGCTATTTTTCTTTTTGTTAAATTTTCAGCCTTACCGCCTTGCATTGTCGTTGGAACTGCTCCGCCTGCAAGAGAGGCTGTATTTTTTGGTTATTTACCAGTTGCCTGTTTTGAAAGGAAGGTTATGTACAATCTGGGACGAGTGCAGTTGCTATTATTCATATCTGACAAAAGATATAAAGTAAGTATTACATTTTTATCATGATGCTGTATAATCACATACACAAATTTAAAATGTACAGGAAATCATAATGGTTGATAAAATTATTAAACATTTATTTCGAATTTTTCTTATTAGCATCTATTCTTTCTCTTTATTTTGTCCAGTTTTAAATGTTAGAAATAAAATGTTATGCGAATTTATATTGCTTAACAACTAAAGTTTTTCGAACACTTTAAATGAAATATCAACTTTTATAACCCGCAAATTTAAAACTAATACATCTTGCAGTTAATATTTTTCATACTCCTGTTTTAGACTATGGTTGCCAAGCCTGGTGATAGGTGTGGAGTATATCGTGCACAAAGCATCATATCGCAGTTATTTTTCGATATAGAATTGCTGCATAAAGTGGATCGAAGTAATTTCTTTCCACCTTCAAGAACTTCTAGAAACTCTGTAAGTTTTCCTCAAGTTTTTTATTTAATGAACTGAATTGAATGTTGAATAGTTTTCTTAATCAGATAGCAATGCTAAATCGAAAAATTACACTTGAAAATTTATGAAAACAGAAATTACCACTTGTTTTTTTCCGAGATTTTAAACAATGAAAGAGAGTGCCTGCTTTTGTATGAAAATTGCCATTCTTTATGGTTTGAAGGATTTTTCTTTGACAAGTATTATCAGCTGATTTCAACAGATGTGCTTATAAGTGCTTATAAATAGTGGGCATGCATTTCTTTGCCTAACCTGCTTTTTGTTTCCACATTATGCTAATTAATTTAATTTTTTACACATTTTGATTTGTCTTCATTCAAAATTTTGCTGAATTTAGTCATGCATTTGCATTCCGGCCAAATATGTTTTCTTGGATAATGCTTCATTTACTGCTATCAGATATAAACGAAATGTTCAAATATATAAAAAATGAACAATTAAAACAACTTCATGGCGTGACCTTTCACATGAATTTGCGTTATTCATTTTCTTTAAAAATTTCATTTTGTCATTGGTTGATAGTCACTTAATTTAACTTTTTTTTTAAAAATCTACAAATCTCACATCCACCGTATGATGCAATTTTAAAACTTGGTTCAACACAAAATTTAAAATTCCGAGTTGTGTCATTTCTAAAGTGGGGGTGCATGTGTCATTTTTGAAATTCCACTATGTGGTTTAACTCGTAATTTGTGATGGATGCACTATAATTTATTAAAATTATTGTTATGACTATATTATAATTATTTTTCTTGCCTTTAGGGGAAGTTTGACCTCGATCATCTTTACCTCGTCAAAATTACTCCTAAGGATTCTTTGATGAATTTGCTACCAACACCTGAAGCATTACGAGAACTGCACTTTTTCGTAAAGCAGCATTGTTTTAAAAGTTCAGATTTCGTTATTAAGCAATTAGAGTAAGATATGATGTCGTCATTACCAATCTTTTGAATTACTCTTGATCTATAAAAAAATTTATAATATATTTTTTTAATTGCAGAAATTGGATTCCTAACTGTGGCGTGAGATTGATTAAGAATGGTTTCAAGGTTTTCACTCAGTTTAAGGATTTGAGTCCCAGTCAGTTTCTTCATTTATTCTTGGAATTTTCTTCTTGGCCTGAATATCCCACATGCTCTTTTCTAATGTCCATGCGGAAATCCACTGAAGGATATGATGTAGTGATTGATGATGACGATGGTGTCAACTGATTGTAATTTCATCAGTAAAACTGCATTTTGTTTTCAGCAAATAATCTGTAATTAAATTGATCTGTTATTTGAATTTAACTTTCATGTTTGATTACATTTTTAACACATATGACACTTAACATAACAAGAACTAGCACTTATAACAAGAAAATCGCAAAAAAATATATATATTATGATATTTCATCCCCATTTTAAAACTGACCCAATTAAAAGATTACGAATTTCTGGTTTTAAGACAGTGGTATAAACTGTTGGGTATAAAGGCAATTCAGGGACATGAGATTTATATTCAAGAAAAATGACAGATGTGAGGTTACAATAGTTTCAGCTGAATGAGTTTTGTTATTTATCTCGAAATGAAAAATGTTTGAATTGTCACTTCTAACGTTGGATGTGCTATTTTATTCATGCTTCTAGAGAATTCTACAATTTACCACTTTTTTGTGATTGAAAGATTAGAATTACATATATTAAGACAAGGATTTACCTTTCAATTACTCAAGGTTATGTAGAATTAGTTCATTGAGGGGTGCATAACCAACATGGATATAGAACATAGTGGTTACAATTTCCTGAATATATCTAAGGAAGATTTTTTCAACTACAGTATTCCTAAACTTGATTTTACACACTAATATTTGCTAATATATGCCCCTCAACCTACCGCTAATTCAAGAAAAATCTTTAAAACATGAGCTAATTTTTTACTTTTTTAACCAAATATTAATTTGTTTTTGATGTTTTTCCAACTACTACATTAAACAATTGTATGTGTTCTATGCTGAAACATTTTAAACATACGATTCATTCCCAACAATTTGGCGAACTTCAAAGACGAGCTAAACTGTGCTCTTAAATTTTAATGAAAAATGGGCTTCAAAAATATAATAAACATGTTCGTCACTTATTCTTAAAGAAATTCAGTGATTCCTTTTATAATCAAATATTGTTTTGAAGAAACCGAAAATGCACAAAACAGTTGAAATCATCATATACATGCATGTACTACTGTGCATGTACTTGTAGACAATTCATACTTTTTTTTTATAAAATCTTCAACAATCAATTTTTGTAACACTTCTTGGTTTGTTACATATTTTGTAAGGTTGTACAGTTTCTTTTTCTATTTTCATTGAAATTTTCTAAACAACTTGCTATTAAATTAAATTTTATATCGTTCAATTTACATCATTTGAAATTAAACGCCATTTTCTGATATGCGGCCGATCGCCATCCACTCGCATCCACGAAACATGAAACATATTATATTTTCGGCTGGTGGAGTACAATACTACGATTCGAAATTTCAGAGATAAACAAAGATAAGATTGGTTTTCTCGTTTCCAACGGAGGGCTCCAGAACGAGCCAATCAACAACGGGTGCGACAATGCGAGATGCGCTATGTTGTCTGCTCTTTTTACAACAGCGCTTTATGCAGCTGCCTCCACGCCATAAAGCGCATTTTATTCCCAATATAGCCGACAAGATTATTTTCTCGCGAATAGATGGCGCTACAATATCGTGCCTCTCAGTATCTTTTTTTTTTTTCGTGTATTTGCTCTGTTTGTGACGCTCCCTTTTGCTGGCAGGTTGTGAGAAAATGCGTCTAGTCGCGAGCCTAGTGCGGTGAATCAGTGTGTTGAACCGGTAGTGTTTTTTTCTCTCGAAAATTAGCTAAAATCGGTTAAGGAGATAAAGTATGATATTCCCGAATAGCAAAGGATTATAATCATGTCAGGTGCTGCGGTGTTGAGTGCTCAAGGTAAGCCGGCTCTTTGCTTTCTTGTGTCTTTTGCCTCGTAAGGAACTGACTACGGTTTTGTTAGCTTCATTGATGCCGACGATGCTACCGGAATGTTCGGCCAAAATCTGCGGGTTTCCCATCTTTAAATGTTGGATTAAATTTTGCTAGTAAACGGAAATCCGTTCGTTCCATAAGCTGTGTTTTCTTTAAAATCGTGGGGAAATATTTGCATCAGCGTGGGTGACTCGAGAGTTCGAACCCGATTAATTTGTCTTTAAACCATGCTCAACAAAGCTTTTTTGGAGAGCAAATCTGAATTTTTTCCACTATTGATTTGTACGCTTTTAAAATCATTGCTTGAATTTCAAGTCTTAATAAAATATCTGCCGAAAACTAAAGCAAGTACGTGAACATCATAACCCGTTTAATGTGACCATACCTTTGGATTTACTGTTGATGTCAATTCACGTGCTTAACTCTGAGATCGATCTCAAGTCGGTTGGTGTCGTCGATATATCGCCTTGTTTATTATTCCAAACTGCTCTTCTGGGTTGATGTAACACATGTGTATATGAACGAGTCAGAATGACCCCCTCAGTCCCCCCTGTAGGCTACTTAAGATCGGTCTCCGATCTGAGAATGGTTATAAAATGTTCATTTCCTAAGAAAAGGATATGAAAACCTGTAATGTATGCTATGCACGTATTTAACCCTAGGCTGCAATATGTAATTGTGATATTCAATCATATATTCGCGATATTAATTTTGTGAAAAATGAATCTTATGTCCTGAGATCGAGGGTTAATCTAGTCATTCCTGTGCATAATTGAAATACAATTGTATCGCAGGAAAGGTCGAATTCGATTGAGGTTGTTTGGATAACACCATGACAACCTCTCGATATTTAATGTGCTGCTTAATTGCCAGCGAGTTTTTGTGGCTTTCAAAGACAGCTGTTAAACGTGATCTGTCAAAATGCTATAAATCACGTGACAATTAAAGCAAGTTTTTTTCCTCATTTGCCAGCTGCTCGCTTAATGCGTGATTTGAATTTGAATTTCTGATGTGATTGTTCATCTCGTTACCATCATTTGTTTAGAAAAATTATACGCGAGTATCAAAGCTGACCATGAAGCAATTTAGCTTTGACCCTGAATTTCGTTATAAACCGATTTGAAGCCAGGTATGAACAATCGCACCTTTGAATTTATTATTCAAAGAGTTGTTTAAATAGAATCTGTATTTTCTTAATTGAAGCAGATTTTCGCAGTCCGTCCAACGTTTAATATTAAATCGCTCAGAAATTCAGACTACGTTGTTCATTTCTTTGTACATGTTGTCGATTCTCCCGAAAATTTGCTATTTAGCACCTTGTTGATAAATGTTCACTTTTTCGTTAAGTCTGTTTCAGCTAAGTGCGATTAGACGTATTTTATTTCTCAACGTTTTCAGTCAATTGCAGCGACCTTTTCCGTCCAAAGCCAAAACGCTATATAGAGGGTACAATCAAATTTTCACAGACTATTAAACGCAAATAACCCATGGTGAAAACGGTTTAATCGGTGACCAAACCGAGCACGGTGCAACCGGCGAGGTATTGGTTTGGCCGAACGGGGTCATCAGTTTCGAACTTATTTTGAAAAAAAAAACAAACACCAGGTGTGCGTCAAGCCGAAGAACGTATCGAATTCGGTGGTTGGCCCCTCCATCCAAGTCCCTTTAAAAACGTTGTTTGGTACCTCTCCTTTGTCAGGCCAACTGTTCGGAGAGCAGGTGTTTGAATTGAAGTGTCTACGAAGATCCCTCTCCCTCCCCATTATTATTCACGGGGTATATAGCATCCAGGTCCTGGTCCACCCAGCAACTGTCGCCAGAAGATGCAGGACCCATTTGTAGGTTAAAAAGCGCACCTTATAGCGCGAGCACTGACCATTGCCTTTTGTGTCCATTCTGACAGCACGCGCACTTGCCTTTTCACGGACACCCTTCTTTCTTGGCTTTGTCACTCTCAGCTGTTTTTCAATACTTTTTTTGTTGTCTCCTTTCGCCGCATTCTTCCTCTTTTGGGAGCGGGGATATAGCCTCTGGTCAGCCGGAATGAAACGGGAGGTCTTTTGGAAATTGTAATATCCGGTTTGGCGAAAGGCGCTCAGGTGATCGACCATCGAAGTGATTCCCCCCTCCCCGCGCTACCTATTCTGCTTGGAAATACTGGTGGTCAGCAGCACTAACGCCAAAAATATGCTGGGCTCGGTCGGCTTCCGAGAATCTGGTTCGTTTTATCTGCAGACGAGGCGCCTTCCCATGCCTCAACGTTGACCTGAAGGAATATTTGGGTTTCTGTAAACCGGAACTGAGTGCATGCCATACGTGTTCGCCATTTGCGTTCAGTTCCGGCTTATGTGCGAATATGTCAGCTTCATCTTGAATGAATTTTGTGAGACCACTTCGCAGCACGAATATTTCTGAATTTCTTAATCTTAGACGAATAAGAAATGTTAGAAGGATCAGACAAACAAGGGACGATGATTCTTGCAAAAGTTTTAATCCCATGTTGTTTTTGTTTTTCAAATAGGATTTTTCTTTTTACGAATCTATCGAACGTCTTTTGAGTTCAATGTTTTGCAGGTTGATTGTTTTTTTCTATGTTATGGGTTTAGATGTAAGCGTGAGACTGGCGAGTGAGGTCTTCGAAAAACTTACTTATTCGAACCACCGGAGCAGGCTGTGAAAATATTTGCCGGAATAATAAATCATTCCTTTATCGAGAAATGTTTCGTGAAATTGTAGCAGACTGGCGTAGTAACGATACGGCGCTTATATTGGGGTGCGTGTTTGCTAGCTTTTTCAGACCATAATTTCTCATCTAACGAGGTTTCTACATGTATTTGCATCTTATGGCGAACGATTCGCTTGATATATGCAAACGTAAATGGGATTAGTGGAAATAATTTCATTTGAAAGAAGGTTGTTTGCTCAATAAGCTAGTGCTACGTACTTTACATCATTGAACTATACTTGTAAATGTTATCAAAGTTAATATTTGTTTATATTTAAATGAAAGTGATTATTGTGTTTATAGACAGCTAAGACCGTTGTGTTTCGGTTTGGTAATATTTTCACTCATTTCTATTGATAAATTGCATATACTATATCTCTCTATTTGAGCTATACAAGGTTTCTCTGTAAGACCAAATAAAACGAATCTTGCTTTTTGCGACTTCAGACGGGTCAGTTCTACAGTTCCGTGTCCAAGGTTTATTCTTTCCTCTTATGTAATAAAAAATATCGATCCGTAAAAAGGCATTTTGCACAACAACAAAAAAAAAATACAATTTTGGACCCTTTTACAGCTTTTGACTATGGACTTTCTGAGTGGCAAACCCTGGTATATCGACGTTCTTGGAAGTGTACAATTCAGGATAACTAATAATTTCTTAAAAATGCCGGTGACACCATACAACATGATTGGAGCTCAGAAAGTAGGGTGATTAAAATGGATTTCATGACCAATAGCATATGGAAAAGAGATGACTAGTGAAGGATTAGAAATGGGTGCATCTTCCTGAATTCCATTGCGATGCATGTAACCAGTGAATTTCGCCAGCAATTCACTGAATTTTTATGCGAATATTGGCCACTGACCAAAGCAATTCATACGTTAACCACTACGGCCCCAATTATCAACCGATGACATGATAAGGTAATAGAATTCAGTCGTTCTGTAAATTTTATGAAAATGGAAAATATCGATTGGAAAAAAAATCCAAAACTTTTCTTGAAATTGTTCGTATTTGCTTATAGACTTTTATACATGTATGTGCTTCCTGACGCTTTTTGAACAAGAAACGCTTATCGAATTAGGCCTAGACCTATTTCCACCAGGATGTTTAATTTTGAAATGACATAAATAGTTTTTTTTTGTTTCCTCTCACTTGCCTAATGCGAATTCGTGAAAATGTTGTTCGATATCATCTGCGAACCTCGCCCTTGCGCCTATGAATGTATACACGTTTTAGCCATCACCATGCAACTCCATTATGTCATTCGGTAGTGCACATTGTGGCTGCCCTACTACTGCTAATACATTATTGTCGAACGCTTATTGCTACGGTTGACCTACTTGTGGGTGTCCGGATCTGCCCCCATCGCATTTATTTTGCTACGCAAACCTAGCTGGCTAATGCTTTGCCCACGCTTTTAGTATCATTTTCAGGATGTCATTGTAACGCCTTACGTATACGAAAGAAGACCAACAATATTTGTCAACATGAAAGCACGAAAAAGAAACCCCCTATTTGACGAATCAATTCTGAAAATGCTCTGGTTCGCTCTGAAGGCCATCTAGGGAAAACGTTCTTATGAAAATAAATCATGGTCTCTGTATTAGCGGCACATTTAGCTGGGTCTCTTTTCCCAAATTTCCGGCAAGGATCTCATTGAAGCTCAAAATTAGAAAACCTGACGTAAATCCGTAATGACGTAATAAAACTTGTGGAATATTTATGAGACTTAAAACTTAATAGGCCAAGAGAATTTTGAAATATCGTTTAATGCTCGAAGGTGACCAGAGGAGAGTAGCATTTGCTAAGCAATCTTCACTGACCGATGATATACAGTACAGTACACATGCACAGCATAGGTTCGTCAAAATTAACATACAGTACATGTGATGTGATCTATAGAAAGTGTTTTTGTAAGACCAAATTAAAAGAATCTTGCTTTTTGCGGCTCTTTTCAAAAAGAAGCAATGCAAATTCTAACAAATTTCTGTATTTTTGTTTTGAAGGCACATGCTATTGATTTTAACTGTTTTTCCACTTTATATGTAGGCCTACATGACCATGTAGGTATAAAAGCTGTGTTTACACGTATCACCAATGGGAGTCTTCTGGAGTTTGCTAGAAATCTTCAAGGATTTCTATAGTGATAAACTGTATGTTTGGTATATCATTGCTCAACACTAAGTACACTCATTAGTTTTGGATTTTGCAATTTATTGTATACAATTATTCGTATACTGTATGGGTACAGTACCCTAGTTCCTCGAGTCTCGTACTTTATAACGACGTTATCATGTATGGTACACACAAACGAGAGGCGTCGTTTTCCCTCTCTTATGCTGTTAAAAAGTAAACAAAAATGGTTATAAACCCAAAGCCGCATGGTTCACAGATCCGGAATTAGTCAACATTTTCTTTTCCAGTTTAGCAGCAGTTGTTATGATCTGTATCCCTCTTGCGAAATTTTTAAGGTTTAAAAGTCGACATTTTGGTAATTCTGTGTTACTAAACCTAAAGTGACGAGCAAGTTAAGTAGGCCTACAGTTAAGCTTATTAAAGGATATACCATAAATTCCATTCACAACGTTAGAGGTTTTTGAGGGTAATGGACAGTGGTCGTTCACATTAATATCCCCAATGAGAACATTCCTCGTTTTTTTTGCGATCATGTGGCTTTTTGGCTTTTAAGTATGTTTATCTGCCATTAACAGGATTAAATGAAAAAAAAAAAAACATCAGGGAAATCCTGTATTCTTTGTAGAAGTATGTCGTTCATCATCATTTGAATTGTCGGTGCACCGATGGCTTCCAAAAAACAGTGGATGCTCATAAGCCTACGTGCTAATGATGGTTAAAACTTATATCAAATTTATGCGCAAAGGGGGCTTCCTGGACCGGTATGGTCATCTGATAACAGTCGTCGTCCATTGTGAGCAAAAATACCCATTGTTATCCATCGCGCAGAGGAGTCTGGAGGTTTCTGTGGCTGTCATGGGTTAACATCCGGCAAAAGTCTTAACATTGACCTTAGAGATGAAAGGGAATGTATTTTTTGAACTAAAATATGTGTGATACCCCAAGGCCATGGTAGGTATAATATGGCGCCATCACCAGTATCCATTAAATTCCTTTGTATACCGAACAAATTGCTGTACTGACTGAATCTCCTTAAACTCGAGTCTGATACCTCGCTTCAGCGGTTCTTTTCGACTGGCCTTTTATAAATGATGCATTTTTGACATTAAATACTGAAGTGCCGTGCAAATCTGACAGGTGGAAGCATAAGCTTACGAATGTGTCAGATTACTGTATTTCATCGGGCTCTGTTTATCGACATTCCTTGTCTGTCTCGGGATTTCTGGTATTCATTCTCTCGTTTTGTGCCATAATCTTATAATCTGTAATCTGGAAGGTAAGCTGTAGTTTCGGTTCAGTTATACAGTAGGAATATACGAAGTAGATGCTGTGAAGCATAACGCGTTGTGAGTTACTAATCCATAAAAAAATTCTTCAATAAATGTACATGTATATTCTAATTTATGGGATAGAATAGTGCTGCAAAATGCAATTAAGCACAATCTATTTTTACATAAGCCGTATCTGTTTTACTAAACAATTAATTTGCAACAATTTTTCATTTATATTAATTTTTAAATACTGGACGTTATTTTACTCACACGACAAAAACAGATAAAGACTGGTTTTGCAAAATTGATCGCATTCATGAACCAGAATCATATTGCAGACTCTGTTTAGCTGAAATTAAAATTTATACTTCCACATGATTACTTCAGTATGTAGATTTGAAATGGGTTAATCGTGAAACGTGAGTTACATTTTTGATAGCTTAAATGTTTTCTTTATTTTCCCGTCTATGATGCAAATTATTTGCAACCTTTTTTTTGCATGAAGATTTGCATCTCAAGTTCTTGTTTTTGCAATTTTAGGTCACTTTTTGATACAGGTTGGCAGGCTCGAAAAAAGAAAAAAAATATCAATGCTTTGGCGTATTAAGGTCAAAGAAAACAAAAGTGGGCATTTGGAATTGCAACTTTGATCGCATTTAAATTAACCATGAATGGTTGCTACCTCCCTAAAGCCGAAATGATCCAAATTCAACATATTGTAATTTATGAATTCGTGACATGGAAAATATTTAGAGGCAGAGGGAAAGTGCACGTACTACATCCACTGTATCTGGTGCTGTTTCTCCCTTGTATCATCAAAATTCCATGTACAGTATGATGCGTATTGGACAAGATTGCAGGCACCAATTTGAAATTTATAGCGCCATCTACGATAATTTTATGCAACCAGACTCGTATTCGAATTACAATAACAGAAAAGCATCACGTTAAAGTGCAGCGTGCAAAAGGTTTGATGACCCACCCCACAATAAAATTCTGGCGATCGTCATTTTTTCTACAGCTCATTCTTTTGGAGAATTACAATGATTTTTTCCAGTTTATTAATTTCGTTTATTTTTGAATCGCCAATTTCTACCAGTGATTGACATATGGCGAAGCTCGGTAAGCCTGTGTGAATACAAGACTTATGCAGGACTGGAGACCAACGTAGTCTTTTATCGAGGAGGGGATCAAATTCTCCATTCATTTTTGGTGAGGGTCACGTTTTTGAGTTTTAGGGGTTGAAAGGGACGGAGTCATCGCATGAATTGGCAGGGGAGTAGACCAGCATATGCTAATTTTATAAACGCTTTAAACAATTCCTAAACCTCTTGTATGAGCACAAGCTGCAACGAATTTTGAAAATTTTGTTTACTTTTTTCTGTTTTCGAGTTGAAGCTCCCCCAGAGGGTTTACAAGTTGCTTTCGAGTCGCATGAAAGGTTTATTGGCCATTACGTTAAAGAAATGGACTGCCAACAACTGGAAGGATATGTTAACGTGGTAAATTTGAAAATCCAATTTATTTGTGAAATGGTCACGGTATAGCGTGAAAACTGCCTTGGTTTCTCTCGTGTTTGCATTTGTTTAAAATGATCGTGATGTTCTTTTGATCCCGTCAAGAAATGCGGAAATAATCAGGTTGGTGAAAATTCCACAAAGATGAATAATTTATGCCAGGATCGATTTGAAATTTTACCACGGAGGGTTGTACTTGTACAGTGTAAGTGCATTTGTATTGTTCGAATGTCATTATGTGAAGAATTGTACGAATGGCTCGAAAGATACTTTACCTTAATATTATTACGTGTACATCAACTAAATTTATAATCAAGGGAAATCAAATGATCAAGATGACTTTTCCCCACAGAGTTTGCGCCTCTTGGAGTGGCAGTGGTTTTTTTTTCTCAATTACTCAAGGCCTTTGTTAAACTTGTCAAATTCTTGGATTCAGCACATTCTTTCAATCTACATAACGAAAGCGTTACAGAGAGAAATGTACACTGTATGCAGTATATTCTTGCACATTCCTACCATAGATACAGTATGTCATCTATCCTACTAGTACATGTGCACTGTACTGAATATCCAAATTAAAGAATGCAATTAGTGTAGGCCTACTGTAAAGCAAGTTTTGTCTACCCTGTAGTTGCTGTATCTGTAGTTAGTACGTACTGTACATTTTCTTCGTGAATTTTTCGAAGATACTTTTACACAAAAATGTTAATAATTTTTAATTATTTAGAATTTTCATATTTTTAAGTTGCCTACGCTCCGATTTGAAATAAATGAAAAACTTCACGTTTACCATTTGAATGCAATGTATACAAGGTGACGCTTTTTATGACATTAAAATCAACACGCAGGGAAATCAAATGGGAACTTTCCAATTCCTAGTTTTTTGCCTTCGTAATCTATATATGGAAAAAAGATTATCGGAAATGTTTTTTTGCCTGAAATAATCTTTGAAAAATCCCCATCGAGAACCGACCACCGGATGGGACCACCCACTGAAATACATGTACTTTATACGATACAAGATACAGTAGCTTAATTACTAAACGTTCTATTTTCTACTTGGGAAATACGATCTTAACTTTTTGCAAGCGAAACAAAATAACATCGAGAAGGTTTCCGAATAGACGTTTTGCGAAAATGCCTTGGAGGCATGTTAACTTCTGTATCAATTAACTTAACTGAATAACTTCACACCACTAACCAAAAACCAAATTGTTTATTATTTTTGTTTTTGCGTGTCAAACTTCAACATTGCATGGTTATTAGACTTTTAACTTTAATAGTTTTCTGTTTTATTTCTTGTCGTTATGAAGGCAAACATCAGTCGTTATAAATATTGCTCCTACGGTACATGTAAGTTGACCCTTCATAAATATGATTTATCAATGGAAACAAGTCATCTACACACTCGCATAATCATTGAATTTCTAATTCATAATTCGTTCTTTTGCATGAGTTCACACATCACACGATAACCCGGTCACTCTTATCCATAACATACTATATTTCAGCAATAATTATGCATTATTACTCGATTGCTGTTCGCTAGCATTGTTTTTGATGCATATACTGTATGCAACTTACAGTATAAGTATGAAATTCATAAGTAGAAAAGCAAGACTACAATGTAAACGAAATTGAATTGGCCTCCCTTTTATTTGATGGCGTTTGAAGCATTAACTTTTACGCCTAATTAAATTCTTTATAAGCAAATTTTGCTCTCAGAATAACGATGGAGCCACACAGCTTGTAAAGACATGGCATTTGGTGCAAAGCGAAGGTTAACGCGGACAGCTGATGGAAATTTTAATTATAGACGTGAATGGACACGGGTAATGGTTTCATCGGCTTAAGAAATCTCCTGCAGAGAAGAAAATTTGTTCATAGTACATCTATGAAGTTGAAGTGCGTATTGTTGAGGTGGTCAATGCACCGACAATAAAGACTACAATGGTTTTACGTATGCACTCGATATGTATATCCTCGATGGCTGTCCACGCGCATTCGCGATCGAGGCTTTATGCAATTTGCTAGACTTATTGTAACCGTCCATCTAAAATTATTTGAATTACAGGAAATGCATTATTGCGTATATCTGCCAATTAAGACGTAATGGCACCCATGAGACCCTGCCGTTATTTTGCGAGGCAATGAGAAAGGCACTCTCCTACGTATATTTGCGTGAAAAAATCCTTTGTTTGGGGTGGAAATAACGTGCAGACTAGTAATTAGTTTATAAAGTTTGATAAGGCACATCTTAGGTGCTTTCGTTTTCTAAGCATTTTTTCCTATCTCAACCTTCATTTATTCCCTGCAGATAAAGGGAGGGTATGGAACGATTAGATAAGAAAGACAATTAAGAATTTTCCCCCCGTCACGCTGAGCTGGACTGGCATGTACCACTTTCATCCTGTGAAATCTCTTGCTGTTTTTTTAACGAAGGAAGTGTCCATTATATTTAAAACGATTTAAGTGGCCCCGATGTCGAGTAGTCTTTTGTCCGTGCTAATTAATAAATGCATGCCATCATTGCCGGGGACCGTCCATGATGGCATGGTGATTTTGGCAATCACCATACCTCTTTTTTTGTAAAGTATGGAAATGTGTGGGTTTGGATCGAGCTGCTAGATGAGATTAGACGAGAAATTTTTAGTGATGGGATTATTTAAACGCTTTAAACCTTCCTTGCAATTCGCACCTCGATTCCCAAATTTTCCTGCCAAATAATCACTCTAGAAGTAGGCATAACCATTCTAAATCCTTGAGCGAGCTCCGTGCTAAGATGGATACTTTCTTTTGGTCCTTATTTTTGCATGCGATAATCTTCCTAAAAATAGTTCAGATTTGTTACATAAATGATGCATAAAGTCGATCGCAGCTGACGTATAGCGCATTTTCCTGAATATTTTCGAGAACTTCTCCCCCCCCCCCTTCCCCCCTACCATATCAGCAGGGTGGCCACAGTTCAGGGAAGTCAGGGAGAAGAAAGTGGTCATGGAAATGTCAGGGAAATTTGTGAGTGGTCAGGGAAATTTTCCCAAATAAAAGCAAAATGCTATCCATGCACCCAGTCTCCTAGCAGCTCCATCCCCAATCCTCTACAGCTACATGTACAGTGTAGACTCGTAACAAAATGTATTGTTTTGCCAAGCTAAGCTTCTCATTGCAATTGTTGTTTTATTTTTCATTATGACAAAAAAATTGGTATGCATTAATGAGTAAGTTTTGGTCAGGGAATTTTGGATTTTAGTCAGGGAAATTGAAAGTGAAAATTTTGTGGCCACCCTAGCTGCATATGGCATTTGTTGTGAATAGCTGCATGCACGACTATACCGGGCCAAATACATTCATCAAAACACAGTGAGCTTACACGCATGTGTACTTTCATTACACGTTCGAGATTGGATAAAGTGCTGTTTTTTTTTCCTTTTTTATAAAACAAGCGCAGGTTTTTGTTCGACCGAAGTTTGCCAAAGGCTTACCTGCATGCACTTTTTTTCCAATGTTGATAATGGTGATGTGGTATAGTAGTAAACGAGTTTGCCCGATGGCTATGAAATCGCAACCTTTCTCCGAGTCTCAAAAACGAGCGCATATCCTTATTTAACCCACCTTCAACCCACATTAAATTGTCTGAGATGCCGCAAAATTACCCGTTTGCTAAAATGCGGAAATGAGATATGAAGCACGGACCTAGAGCGATAAAGTAGGTCCGCTAATCTGCCGCTGCATCAGCGAGGAGCTTAGAAGATTTACTCACACTACAGGTTGCATACAATAAAAACCTTGATACGCGTGGAGGTGTACCCGTGTGAACCCATGTATCGCAATCATAAATTATACAGCTGTGAACCCACGCTATCAAAATGTGGTCTAGATATAAAATTCACGTGGAAAGCCATCCGTTTGTTGAGCGTCAATCGATGGATGTTTATCGAAACAATTTCGTTTTTATGACGAGCCCCGATTGAATAGCGCGCAATCTGCGAAGGGTGAATTTTGCGACTAAAATGAAATTGCAAACGCGCATTCAAAGATCATCTTTGTTTGACGATTGAAATGGCGGCGTGCATGCGTTGGATTTATCGACTGAAACTGTAGAAGTCAGGTTTGCTGGCATCGATTTCCCATCAATTAACGTGGGATAAATGGCAAATCCGTTGCACGGAAGATAACATTTACATGCATATATCCAGGATGCGCACTCCCTCGTTTTAAAAGCTGATAAATTGGACGCTGATCTAATTGCTGTGTTGGCATACTTTTTATTGCTACGTAAACATCGGCCGGTATATAGAAGGGATTGGCGAACTAATGACACGTAAGCCTGTTCCACGTGAAGATGACTTGTCTTTAGAATGGTTGTATACAGGGTGAGTTGCAAAGGCACTTCTTCCATGTGCATCATCGTGATGCGTTTCATCAGGTCACGGACAATCACTTCAAATGACCGATTTTGAATTGGTCGTTGACGTTTAATCTTCTGACAGGAGATTGCTTCAGCGACTTTGCTCCGTTTTCGAAAGGCACTTTGCAAATAAAAAAAAAAAAAAAAAAAAAAGTCTGGATCTTCCTAAAAAAATTCGAGCCATGAACGAAATTTACTTTTGCTTGCGTTTTTTTTTTATTTTTTCCCGGGAATCATTACGATAAAGGCTGATTTCTTTATACATATGCTTGCACGCGATATTTTGGAGTTATTTATACTTTCCCCCCCATCTTAGACTGTTTATGCATGGTTTATCAAGCTTATATATAGATCGAAACTGAAAACTGTTTGTGTTCTTACATCGATCTCTTTCAATTGAAAAATTCAAGATGATAACGTTTTTGACAAATAAGGATAAAGGCAACTTCCTTATTGAAAGACCGATATTATACATTAAATTCTATAAACGCCATTTATATTGCTTTGTTATCGTTCTAACTTTTCGTTTGACTGTTTGCTCAATGACTTATTGAAGTTCTTTCAATGATATACATAGCATCGAATATATTTACACGTACATGTATATGTTGTATATTCTATCCTTTTAAGCAGTTTTATCAAATATCAAATATACCCGTATATTAAATACAGACTAATGCATATCGAATAAAAACGCATGTATCACAGTATAATGTGCAGACGTAGGACGTTTGAAATACCAGCGTATATTTAGTTGATAGCATCTAAATTGTTTTTGCTACTTATGTCCACAGTAAACTTTACGTAATACCAGTATGGTCACTCCGCGCATTTTCTTGCCCATCTTCGCAGCGCCAATTTTCCGTCTAGCGACCAGTACCCAAAACTTCGTGTGAGAACAAATTTGCAGCAGACGACAAAAAGTAGGCAGTGTCTGCTTTATCAAAAATGCATTTATCGCTATCACTCCTTTCAAACTGATTGCTATTTTCTTAGCCAATTGGGCAGTATATTGTGCACCCTGTGGCTATATGTTATCCTATGTCGACCGAGTTACACGTCACCTTCGATACGATCATGTCCAGTTGGGAAGTATGGGTTCTAACCGCCGCGCTGTATCTATTCTTGCGCTGCAGTCGTATTTTCTGGACATGGGGACATGAAAGGTGCCGACAGATAGTAACCATACTGGTATTAACGTATATTGTGCTTATATCCTTTATGATTTGTTACATAATTTGACGTACTTTTACAACTTTGCCCAATTTGAAATAACAACCTTAAAGTTGTAAACGCGACTTCCGTATCCGATATTAAGCCATAGGTTTCAGTTGTATCGTTGATGGAGGAATTTAAAAATATTTAGATTGCTCACCCTCTGTGAAATCACCGTTCTATGATTCTCTATCTAGCTTGTCGTAATTGATGTTAATGATATAGAGCTTATGTACAAAAGTACATGTGCAATCATAACTAAAATTCATTTTTTTTCCTGAACTAGGCACTCGCCCTGAAGATGGCATTCCAGATATGACGGTGATTAGTGACATTGATGAAAATGGCATCAACTCCAACTTGAAGATCAGGTATCAGAGGGATCATATTTACGTATCCTTTAATGCGGAAACGATTGATTTGGATTTTAATTGCATTTGAAGTTATCTTTATTTACATGCAATTGTTCCATGTAGCACCTCGAATAATTTTTACATTTCCGGATGTACATTACGAGCGTATTTTATTCATTGGTCGAATCTATTTCATCGGTTTATAGATTTGGGACTGAGTTGTAAGTTGTATTACTGGTGAATTTTATCGTTCTGCGATGACAGAAAGAACGTTTTCAATAATGTAGCTTAAATGCCGTATCGGCTTCAAGATGGGAACTGACGTAGACATTTTCAATCTTCGAGCACGTTTGCAACGTTTCGCGTTTCGTTCATTTGATGGCTGCTTGTCCTCAAATATCTAGGCAGCTCAATATCAGTAGCCCGTAATGCAGTTATTTTGATATCCGAGACACATTTTATCGAAGATTGTTTTCTGTCCATATGACACCGAATCTAATAACTGTCCTGAACATAACGTTGCTGGATTTCTTTCACCTCTGAAATATAAATAACCACATTCCTCTGGAGAAAATCAGGGATTGGCAAGTTGAGCTGACGAAGTAGGAACCTTTCTGAGATTGGTTAAAGTAGGCTACATGTATTGTGAAAAATTGATAAGTTTTGAAGCTTTATATTTGAAGGGTTACAGATTGTAATCTAATTTGTAGTAAAAATAATACTGGTTGAAAATATGGTTTAGTGATTACTTAGATAGGCCTAATGCAAATTGTGTTTAAACAGTATTATACAATACAGAAGTACATTTTTAAATAAATTGCGTGGTTCGTTTGCACTATTCCCATATATAAAAGAAATACATTTCCAGTGTATTTCAAAATGTTTTTTTTTAAAGAAATTGAGAAGGAATTTTTGGACCTTCATTAAAATCAAGTACCCTACATGTAAATCGTACAACCGATCCATATTAACAAGGTAAAATTTTAAATGCAATTTCATAAAAGAAATTTTATTGTATTTTTATTGTGTGAGAAACCAATGGTTATAGTCATAAGTCCAGATTAAAGATTCATTAAATAAGACATGAGTTGCCGCTGATAGCTTAATCATGAAATTAATTGTGAATTAAGCATTATACAGTACAGCCAACTTATTCATTACTTCATCTTTGCAAGTGATTGTATACAATTAAGCCCACGCAAAACAGCAAATGTGGCTTAGTTAGTCTTGAACCATTCATTATTTATGTTGAATATCTAATGGACAATCTTTATTTACAAATTACTATATATAATTAGATCCTGCTATGATTCATTACCCTCATCTTCTCAAACAAGAGAAGCCAAACATAAATTTTAAGTAAATTTTATGCAGTCGTAACCTCCTCATGTTAGGCTATAGCTGAAAGCATCTGTTCAAGAGAAGCCAAATTAAAGAGGTTATCATGCTTAAGGAACTTGAATTAACTTCTCAGTTACATTAATCAATTATTTCTGTTTAAAGAATGCATTACTAACCAGAAAGATAAATTATTCTTAAAAACAGGATGCTAGATAGTTTAACGAGGATCTTGAACTATAGTGGTAAAATAAAAATAAGCTCCTAATTTGATTAAACCATAATGACTCACAAGGGATATTTTCCCTAACTTTTGATTTGTCCTATAATTTGAGGTTATTGTATTGTAATTTTACAATAAAATTGCGTTTTAGTACTGTAATACATGTACATAAATGTTGTAAGTCTAGCTCTTGAATGTTTCTGAAAGTATGCAATCTACATGATTTATAAACATATATTGGTTCGGATTTTTTTTTGTTTTACGAAATTTAACCCTGAGAAGCAAAGTTGCAAACATCACAATATTCTGTTTACCAATGTCTTCATGTACATGCATTTCTTCGCACCAAAACTATTTACGATCCGTTCTACGTAAAAAATTCAGAAATATCGAAGCATTTATCTTTCAGAAATGGTTGCTATTTCAACTGAGACATTGTTATGGTTCTGAATTTGAATGGAAAGTTTTCCGTTTTCACTAAATTGACGCCATCTCGGGCATTAAGACACCAGAGACAGCTTCACATTCACAAAAGTAGTACCGGTGTAGTAAAAAAAACCAGCATTTTTCCCCATAAAAATGTACTCCGTAGGAGACTGAACTTTATTGGAGGATAAAAAGTCAGCGAAGTTGTAAACGCAACTACTGAAGGATTTGCTTTAATTCAACGTAATGCTTCTAGTCAGAATGAAATATTATTTTATTTATGGTAGGCTTAGCGCTTTGCACTTTTGTCCTATTTATCAAGGCGAAACCCTAAAGTGTTAAAAACTCGAAAGTTTCTTCAGATCAAAGCAATGACTCGTGAATTATTGTGTCTGCGCACTGTAGTTTATTTTATTTCCCCGATTTAATTTCCACGTTATTAATTTAACGAGGAATCTTAGGGTGTTTCTTTAAGTAGAAATATTGATTGAATTTTCTTTAAGGCGCATTTGGAGCCCCGATGGAATTGGGTTTCGAAGAGAAATCTTCGCAATATTTGTCTGTTTAAGGAACGATTGCCTATATGCGCTCGTTACATTTTTTTTTTGCATTTAATGTAAATTGGTTGCAACCCTCTTTAGAAAAAAGAAAATGATTGATCGAATTGGGTGCATGAGAGAAGGAAATTTCATTTTTTCTACTATATGTATGTCGTAATTGCTTGAGTTTACCAGAAATGCTTTACCTTAACAGGCCTACTATAAAATATCTTCAGAAACTTGGAAAAAAATATTTATACAATTTAACTCGTGATAATTCTATAGTGCACATTTCCTATTTCAAAATGAAATCAGAAATCATCGAAAATCATGATGATTGGTAATTCAAATTGAAGCATTCCAGCGCATTTACTAACATTGGCTACACGTTTATGGAAGCAGCAAGTAGATTGTCAGTACGACAAATTCTTTGAAAGTTAAAACTGCTATACTGTAACAACATTGCGGAGCTAGGCCGGTGATTAATTGTTGTTATCCTATGGAAGGAGTGTCCACTTGTGTGGTTAATTTTGGAAGCCACCCTTTCAGGTCTGCAGAGATAAACCCCTTCGCAAATTCAATTTGAAGAAGTTCAGAAAAAGGTTCATCATCCCCAGATGCTAAAAAACAGATATTAAGGAGCATGTGGCAAGCGAGCGATGATAAAAACTGCGATTCTGAGGGCAAACTGCGCACTCGAGATGTGTCATTAACCCTGTTAAACCGTGTAGATGACAGGCACACGACCATAGGCCTATACATATAACACGCTTTGGCAAATCGCTGCACTAGTGCTAAACCTCAATGAAAAAGTGACAGGATTTTTTATTATTAATTTTTTTTTTATCAGAGCTCGTATTATGTGACGTACAATGCGCTCCTGATGAGATATTAATGACTTTGATTTGGCAGTGAACGATCCTTTGGCCAAAGAGGCAACTTCAAGACGATTATTTCACACTTGGAGGGTCTCGAAATATATCAATTAAGGTTCTTCACGTTGCTTTTCAAACTTTGCTGACTAATTGATGCGCGATTAAGACACCCAAATTGATTTTTAAATGGTGCTCGGTTTCTTTTTTTGCGCCACTGTGCGCTTAGGCCGATTTTCCTTGATTTCATATTCACTCACTTTCTTTGAGACTTTTCTTACTTGACCTAATTAGGACGTGACGATGCGTTTTCTTTTCACGCATATTCTTGCGGTAGACCTAAATTTAAGTCTGAATTTGAATTAAAGTTGATATCTCGTGATTCCAGGAGTGAACCCAATCTGTTTCGCCAAGATTGAGGGCAACCTATTGTACACTCTTGCCCACGAATTGAGTGCGTAATATACATGTGTACAACACCCCTATAGAAAATCTTTTAAATCTTAGTGAATCCTAGTAAATCCTTGGGGACGAAACGTGCACTGCTTTTTCTTTATACACATGTACCTTCCAAAATCTCACGTTGTACTCCGAATAATCTCAGTCTGCCTGAACTTCTGATATGAATATTTCATGATTTGGAGAATTTCCTAAACGCACATGTATACCAGCATATTTGATTCCTTTTTTCTCGAGATACATCAATCTCAGCTAGTCTCAGAATCCGGTTCATCATTTTCTCAATTGTCGGTCTCCTTCGCCATATGGCGCTGCTAAATTTGCTGTCAATATAAAAAACAGCTTGTCCCAGAGGGTCAAAGCATCGTGGACAATTCCACGGTTGTTCGACAAGAAGGTCACCTTGGTGGGTCTGTTATAATTACTGGCATCTGGCGGTAAAATGATACATCGACGTGTCGTTGGACGTTTGAAATAAACATTTGCTGCTTTGTCATCATCAATTATTTTTGCATTTAATTTCATGCTTTTATCCCATTACTTTTCCCAAAGATATTAATTAATTAAAGCTGATAGATGTTGCAAAATGTCCATAACGATTATAATATTCGGAAATTTGAGCAGATTTCACTGCGTAAGGAGTGTGCGGTAGCCTAAATTGTTTAGTAAAGAAATGTGTACAGGTTCATTTCTTAACAGGCTCAGAACAGTTTTAAATTTAGGAATAAATTCGCAAAAAAATAAGGGAAAGAATTGTACATTGGAGAACCGCATTCTAAATTATTACATGTTATTACACTGTTCAGATCCTCTTTAAGCGTTTTCATCCTAGATGTATATTTCGGAAGTTAGTGTTTGGGGAATTAATGCGGGCTCATAAATGCTGTTTTATATCTATACTGTGTGACACGCAAAAAATGGGATTTTTTATATTTATCCATATGTAATTTAGATAAGACATCCAACGTAGGAAATTGCACAAATTGCCAAGGTTATCCGAAGCGGAACTTTGACAAAATTTCTGCGAAAGGCTAAAAAATTACAACAAAAAATGAGGAAAATAAATGTTGGCTGAAGCACGTTTTAATAGCATGTATTCGCGTGATTTCAGAAAAGGAAGTTTTCCCCTAGCTCTCACAAGCGCGCTTAAACATCCTTTCAACATTTTGACATGAAAACAGGCTTAGTCGACAGCTCATTATTTTTCAAAATAAGCAAGCCGCGATATTTCTCCTACATAAATATTAACACCCATAACTGTGATCACATTTTCCAGAGAAATTGCCTTCAATTCATTACGACAAACTTTACGGCTGTACACGCTATATGGATAATTTGAAAATGTAATACTTGAATGAATGATTTAAGAAAAAACATGATATTATTGGAAAATGCAGCTTTGTTGAAATTTAATTGAAAATATACGAGCGTATTACAATTCGTTTTTGTATTAAAATTATTGGAAAACGTGTTTACATCAAATAAAAGTTCCCGTACGTTTTCGCTATTTTCCTCACATGATTTTCATCCGGCCTCTTTAATTTCAACTTTTTTGGTCTACTCTTGTTTTCACTCGAAAAATCTACGCGCCACTCTTACATTTAATGAAAATACGAATGCACCGAAATATGGGTTCCATATGGAAATGAATGAACGTTTTCATTAAATGTTTATTTGCCAGAAAAGAAAACTTGGCTCCCAATATAGAAACTCGAGTTTGCCTTTAGATGTTTACAGTCATGCAAAAACCACATAAAACGTGATTCATTATAGGTTGTGCAGGCTGTTTTAAGTTTGTATTGGCGTATGCAAGGCCGTTGCCACGAATATTTACATCTCAATCCTGGACTTGCAAATGCATTCAACATTTGTTTAGTTTGTTTAACGTCTTAAAAGGTTTTAAGCTGCGTTGAATATGTCGCTTTTCACTAAAACTGATTATGAATGAGTATTGCTTACTGGATTTATCAGCGTTAAGTTCAATGATCTGAAATGACTTCATAAACTATGAAAAATTAGCTTACAACATTGCTGTCTCGTTTTTTTTTCTAAAAATTTAATGTTTAAGGTACTTCTAATATAAGTACGATATCACATCGATCTTGTCATCTAGATGCAATGCAGTATAGATCGATCGCTTTTAATTAACAGCTTGTTCACATTGAACTGTGATTAATTAATGTTCAGTAAATAATGAAATTTCAATTGTGCAGGCAGGCATGTTGACAGTTCATTAAATCGAGACTATATGATTGCTTTAAATTTTTTTTATTTATTTAAAAAACGCACTTATGGTCAAAACTAACATCGAAATACACATAGGCCTATATTTGAAAATATTCAGTATTTTATCCAATATAAAAATATTGGAAATAATTTAAAACAGGCGAATGCTAACTTATGTTTATAGTTGTTTGCTATATGAGCTTTTTCCCCCAGTGTTACTTAAGTTTTACCCATTTCATAAAGCGGTTTAGGCAAAACCAGCTCTTGTTACATGTACTGTCTGTAATAAACGCTGCCGGCGACGAACTTCGCTTCTAAATTGAAACGTAAATACAAATCCCCCTAAAATGACCGAAAAAATACACATCGCGGAGTTCATTTCCTCATATCCGAGGAAATTGCAACAGCTTGAGGGATGTAAACTTGTCTTATTTTTGAAGTTGAGTTTTTTGTTCTTAAATCTTGTTAAAACCGAAATCGTTCACACGCGGTTCATGTATGGGTACCCAATTTGAGATGCCATCGAAAGAGGCGGCTAGCCTGTACCGAGAACTTTGTTTTTGAAGACAAACTCGGTTTAAATTGCTGATTGTTTCTGTAAAGTGTAATTAGTTTTGGTGCAACCCTGAAATATGTATGAAGATTATAGCCTAGTTGGCGGCAAACACGCAATGCAAGTATTGTGTGATTGCCTGATTCCGGGGGAAGTTATCGGAAAAAAAGCTTTAATCTATTATATATTTTTTGAACAAATGAAATTAATAAAAGTTTAAATGACAATCGTATAGATGTAATCCACTTCTTAACTATTATTTATGCTGGGAAATTTAAAACTTAGCGTGGTTTAAAAATTATCCACCTTCATTTATGTAGCGTAAACGCGTATGCCTTTCAAAATTTGTTATTTGATCATATCGTTGAGCCTTTCTTAAGGTACATTCATCATAACTTAAACTGATCAGTAAAGTTAAATCAAGATGTGTTATGGTGTGCCTACTCAGGAAAGAAAATCCGAATTTTAAATTAGAGGACATTTGCTCTAAATGAAAAGAAATTTTGTTCTTTTAAGTACACAGTCTACACCTTTTAATGATTTCTTATTAAGATATATATTTTTGAGCTTTTGGTGCGATAAAAGAGACTTCAAAGCTTGCGTTCATTTCTATTTCGGTGCCCCATTTTCTTGTTCACGATGTTGCCAATTAATAACCGGAGAGCTTTTTTATGAGATATGACGTTTAAATGGATGTCCAAAATCCACATGTGGCCTCTTCGCAAAACTGGAAAAAAAAGCCATCGCGGGTTCCTAACTAGCATGCTATTCACTCACTCGATGTTCATTCATCAGCGCTATCAGATTGGAGTACGTATTTTTTTGTATAACAGAAATCTGTTATACAAAAAATGTAATAATCGATCTCTGCATGATTCATTGTTGTCCGATATTTGATTTTGTTTTTTTATCGAAGACTTTTAGGAAAGCATCATGCTCGTTACGTATCCACCTAGAGCTGTCTATTTGCTATTTTCTTTTGTAATTCAAGTAAGAGCTGATGTGTATCGCTATTTGAATGGTTCTTCTTTAGCATCGATCGTCTCCTTTACTCCCCCTGTATAAATATATTGCGAGCAAAAGTAATGAAGTAGTTGTCGCGCACTCCATTGCGCATGCGCAACATTTTCCTTTTGAGCCCTGCCTGGAAAATAGACAAATATTGGCATAACATGGCGCGTAGGGCGTTTCTGAAAGTTTTGGCATATTTGGAATCGAATTCGCCGTTCAGATGACTTTATTTAGTGTAAAAATTGCAAGTTTACTGTTTGCGCATTATAATACATGTATAATCAAAATACTAGCTTCTACGCTTGGACATATTTGCAAAACGTACTTCTTAAAAATAAAGAGCATTTGCATGGAATGATGTGGATTTCCCCACTATAATCGCATTAGGGTAATTTGTCAAGTTCGTCACTGCTTACATTATGACTTAATATCATTAGCATATAGTAATTAACATTTGTACTGGTGTTAATATGTTTTCGTTATATAACGATATACAGATATTATGACGATATAGTAGATATATGGTCGTGAAACAATATTCACATTAGAGCATTTTTTTGACCGGTTCAAAAAATTGCGTAGAGATCTTCCCTTTATTACGAAATAATTAAAAACCTCGTATTTGTTGATTTCTGAGTTTTCATTGCGGGTGTATCGTTTAAAGTCCCCTTAGATAAACATCAATTACTGTTCCAAGAATTTCGTAAATGCACGGCATTTTAATTTTTTATTTCCATCTGGATTTATTATTTTTCAATTCAATTCTTTACCCTGCTGTCAGTTCATACTGTAGTACCATGTGGCAGGGGGATCATTATACAATTTAAGTCAGACTAACCAGTCTGGCGATGATTGATCCCAACATCACAATTTAATTTTTATCTCCCATATTTGGGATTTTTAACGAGTAGGATAGGATGGGAAGACGCTCATGGCCGATTTAATATAGGAACTATCTCAGCATTCGCCTGAAGGAATTGTGGGAAACCATGAAAAACCATAATCGAGGATAGCCGACCCGGGAATCGAACCTGGGTCTACCGAATGCAAGTCGAGGATGCTAACCTCTAAGCCTCTAACTTGATGTACATGTATTCTTCCATTTAGGAAGAACCGTGTTTTCGATTCGTGTTTTTCCTGGTTGCTTCAATGAGTGCCCCAGAGCGTAAGCTTGACATTACCTCCGAGTATTGGTAGGTAAACATTACGTCGTGAACCATTTACTTATTGGTTGCCGCCGCATATTTCATTTCTGGCGAGGGATTCCTAAATGCACCTCTTTTCCAGTGCTCGCGGAATACATGTACTTGGTCATACCGATAGGGAAACATGTGTCATCCCTTTAATCCTCTTTACCCCAGAATGAGGGCTGCATAGCCCCCTCAAGTATTGATCTCGTACTATTGAATCATCCAGTGACACACCCAACATGACGGCGCTGTTAGACAACCACCTGCATTTTGCAAAAGCCAATCAATGGAGATGTAGCGGATAGCACAATGGGAAGTAGTGATCTCACTTTTCTACCCCTAGGGACACCCTTATCCTTCACCTGGGCTGATAATGATATTGGATTTGGTCGGAAAATATATACGGAAGGTCGGTTTCCATTACACAATAGCGTACGGATGCCGAATTGTGGTTGAAGACTAATTCGAAAATGCATTTTTGTAAACATAGTTTGCCGTGTCTCGAGAGAAATCGGTTTTTTTTTGTTATTCCCTGAAAAATTGCAAAAGCATGTAAAAGTCAAAATCGTTAACATGCGGATTTCACTGGTTGGGAAATGCAGCGAAGAAAAAAAGAAACACGCAATTTTGTCGGTCTTGGCTTACATTGGGTAATGAGGAACAAACTTTTCCATACCAATTTTCCAAATTCAACTTTAAATAAAGCCCTTATTATCTGACTTTTTCATGATTGCTTATTTAAAGTTAATGAGGCCAGACTCGGATCGCTCGTTGCCTTTCTTTAAATCAATCTCCGCTGTTTTCACAGTATTTGCTGTAAATTTCATTTCGTTTTGCAACTACTAGTAGGGGAGACCGGGGTTAGATGCATCAGTTTTCAAACTTTATTTTTTTCCTGGGTAACTTATGCGATTTTTTCAGATCTCTGTACATGAAACGAAAGCTTACACCTTCAGCTATAACATTATTATACAAAAATGTTTGTAATAAACAATGTAAAAGCACAATTTTAAGTTTAGTACATAAGGAAATTTGATGCAACTTTCCCCATCATCGGGGCAAATTGAATCAATGCTTGGGGTAAGTTGCAACATGTGTTTAACCATCACTTTCTTAAGAATTTGAGCTACTCTAAATGTCACTTTCACAGTTCTTAGAACAATATGAAAATCCATTTTAGTACAGTTGGAGTGAGACCACTTATGGCATCTAATGGAAGTATCCACTTTTTTGTAAATACGCACTGAACTAAAATGGAATCAGTATACATGTAAAAAGCATATATAACAAGTATTGAGTAACATTGGAAATTTAATGTTAATCAAATAACTGAATAGCAGCAATACAAGATTAAGCTAAAATGACAATAGAATTAGTTTTTATGAACTAAAATTATTAGGC
>JAQGBX010000797.1:0-30550 GCA_034698745.1 Megaphyllum sjaelandicum
ATAATATATTGTTTCATTTTCCAAAGTTTCAAAACGTTTGGATAAGGGGATCATAATGCGTGCCTCAAAGGGTTAACGTGAAATGTACGAAATCCTTTATGAATTACCCCATATAGGTAATTTAGTACGAGGTACATGTACTTTATAGATGCGACTATTTTGAAACTAAACTTTAAAAACTTGATAGCATTGAAGATGATTAAATTTTCCCATAACGTATATAGGCTACATCGTGTCTACATTATTATTTTTATTACCGTTTTGAATGCCTCTGATTAGCTTTTCCCCCAACTTGAGTTCAGATTTTTCGCTGCAGAAATCCATTGTTTCTAAAGAAGCGCCTCTGATTGTTAAAGAAAATTGATTAAAACTTAGATCATGGCATGCGTTCCTAAATAAGGCGTATCTACGCATATACGGTAACTGGATTTGGCAATGAGCACTTTGTTTTTTTTTACTAGCAGTTTTTTCTTCTTGCTCGATGCATTGTTATCTGAAGTTCAACGTTAATCATGTACTTGCACGCCTTTGTCAAATTTGACTTAGACCGGCTCAACGGATCTGTTTTTTGATACAAGTCGTTCTTTCAGAAACGCAAAAGCTATTGACTGTTGCATTATAAAACCGGGTCTGCTAATTACATTATATGTTAGGTGAGATTTTTCGTAACGTTTTACAAAAGAAGACTCTGCTTCAGTGATTCACAATTGTAATTCCTTTAATTTTCTTAATCTTAACCAGAAATAGACAGCAGTGTAGTGATGTTTTTCTTCCCATTAATTGGTATACCTTTAGGTTGAGCGTCCTATTTTGCCTTTCTGCCGTATACTCGATGATAGTTTCTTTACCTTGCAGATTATTTTATTTGTAAAAATCGGGGGGAGGGAGGGAAATGTAAATTTATTATTTTAATCCACTCCTACATGTACTGAATATTGAACCATTCCCTTTAAAGGATGTATCTATCGCATTACGTGCAAACAAATCCCAAGACTAAAAGCTATTCTCTTATTCTAAATTGGGTTTCATAACAAGTGAAAAATGATGTATTTTCAGTAATTAAGCAGTAGATTGAAAATGGTGTCCTAAGTTAAGATATCCGCTTCCGCAAATAACTTTAGTGGGCTGCTCGCCATCCTATGAGCATTATGTGTTAATTTAAGTTAATTTTCGCGACTTAACTCAGTAATAAGGGTGTAATCAAAAGGAGGGTCCGTTACTATGGATTATGAACAGTTTTGCTATTTAACTTCATCCAGTAATGAGGAAATGCTGAGGACAAAGTCTTTAATTGTGACAAATTGGCTTTCGTGGTTCAAGGCGGGTTGCCAGCGTTCGGAGCATTATTCATTTTCAAAATTTAACGGATGATATGGCCGGAAGGGTGTTAGACATGGTGGCTCTCTGCAATTGGACACCCAGAAATGCGAAGCAAGATGCTGTGTCAGTAATTAAAGTCACACGTTTCTTTTGAAATGTGATTATGGATAAGTGGTAAAATGGTTCTTAGACAACCGAACTAAATAGTCATGTGGATTTCAGACCTGCTCATCATAATCAGCCTTGTTAGGGGTTTTGAAATCTTTTTTTTTTATTTATAAAGTTTTGATGCATTTATCCATTATTGACTTTGACAGCCTGGAAAGTTTGTCGCGAGGCAATGACCATTTGAAAGTATAGAAGGCACGTGTACTCTATTGCGCATTGCTCGAAATCACGTTTGAGAAATTACTAAATTATTTGCCTTTAAAGTTCCCTTAGGCACTGGGCTTTTAAATTACGAGGGTGGCTGCTCGGAAGCCTGTAAATCTTACCTCTTGTGGTCGAAACTGACAAATGACCGAGCATTCTTGAAATTTTGGTTTCAATTTTCACCCCATCTTCAGCTTTTGACTGACAGGATTTACACCATTGATATGTAAAGCGTATACGTTCTTTAATGCATTGCAAACCGAATCTTCCTGTGGGGCTTTCCATAAAATACGTTCGAAACCGACAGTTTGACATACAGGATATTTCTCATTCCACTTGGTCTGTTTTTTATCATCTTATAAGATATAAGATCAGCGTTTTAAAGGAGGGATGCATTGTCAAGTTGTTGTAAATGGGCAAATGGACGTCACCGACGTGACGGAGGCTGGCAGTGGCCTCAAAACATCAACAGTTTTCCTTTACAGTTGTGAGTTGTGCTTCCAGTAATTACAATTCGTTAATGCTGGGATGGAGGTGGGGGGGCGTCTTTTATGAATGGGACCTGTCGAGTAGTAAGACATTACCGTTGATAACAAAAATATGTCAGTAAATTTGATTCAATTCGTTCCTTTTTGGTGGCACATGTTTATGAGCTAAAAAAACGGACGCTGTGTCAAAAATGGCATAGCCAAGTGACGTGAAGTGGACTTCAGAATGCGAAAGATGTAATAAATAACATGTTTTTTGTGTTTCTGTCGATATGACCATCATCTGGAAGGCATTGGGTTGTATTGCTGCTCACCTGCCAAAGAGAACAGACAGCTGCCCACGCAAGGAGGTTTCCTGCTAATGAAAACTAGCTGTGGGGAAAGTATGGAGGCAAAAAAGTGAGCCCAATGTCCAGCTACGAATAATGCCCAAAATCGGAAGTTTCTAGGATATTTGCCAGTGTTCTCACCATTTGCCGCCCTGTCAATTCGTCCCTTGAGAAAATCAGCCAAATGGAGCGAAGCTAGCCGGAGTATTTCTTGCCATGTGCCTCTGCCGCGTGCCTCTTTTATACAAATTGAAACGTCAAGCATGGCGCCCATCTTTCATATGTCCAGAATGCCCCAACATCCTCCTTTCTAACCACGCGCATAAGTTACGTCCACCATTGGCCGCTCACCATGGGCATTAGTACCGCCACTTGACTGCTCAAATTTTCCTTTCTCAATAACTTCGAATCCCAGAAGCCCAGAGGAACTCTTTAAGGACTAATACGTTATGTCGGTCTCGGTGACGTGACGTTTATGGGCCATTTAAGAAACGTTGCTTTTTCAAAGATTGGGCCATATTTCAGCGTGAGACAACAACAACTCGTATCCACTGTGTTCCTGATTTGCTTTTTTTACGGCCAGTTTTTTTGCATTTTTTTTCTCCAACATTTGTCTTTGGCGTGGCTGCAGACTCGACTGCCGGTCCATCACTCCTGCTGGCTCTGATGGAGGTAGCGAATTAAAACGGCAGTTTATTCACTGGGTTTTGACAGACGTAGTTTTTCATCCGCGATGAATGTTTTCGTGGGCCTTGTCTCGGTGGTTAACGATGTCGTATTCAGCAGTCTTATTACCAACACCACTTCCTCGATATTAAATCAATGTTACTTTTGCCATCAGATACTAATTGCTGTAATGTGACGGGAAAGTTACCACATTTTTCCCCCCAGTGATCGTGCTACGCGGGAAAATAATATGGTTGATGCATTATTTAACATAAACTGTGCTAAACTTTGGAGTTGTCATTGTAGTATAGGAGCACAAGTCTGATGCACGCGACGTTGGTTGCAAAATCAGGAGCATTAAGGCTAAAGAAAACAACAGCGTCAATGACTGATGCATTATCGATCCGATCCTGCGAATTGCGTGGCTCGACGATGGAGTTTTGATGGATTTTTGATAGAAAAGGTGGCAGTCATTTAATGGGAACGCACTCTCATCAAATCTCTCGGACAGCTAATTGTTTTATAGTCGGTTGTCGACACGAAACTCCATGAAAGCAAACCGTTATTGATAGATATAGTTCGATGAGAGTAAAATGCGATCGGTGTCGTTTCAAATTAAGAAATTCTGTAAAGCCAATGCCAAAATAAGTTTACCTGTATTGAGCTTGACAGAGTTGTAAGCGAACTTCAGGGACAAAAGCGTTGGTAACTAAATCGGGGTATCGGTAATTAAATAAACCTACGCAGACATCAGCGCTAAATTGTACAACGGTTATACAGTGTGACTTACTGTAATAAGGCGTGCTTTCTCTTGGCTAATTACCTCGAAATGATGCACATTATAAGCCTAAATTGGTAAAAAAAACGATTTTAATGAAACGTCCAATGAAAATGCCCATTGTTTGAGTAATTACAGCAAGTGTTAATAAAGCAGGATTATTAAGCTTTGCAAATCTCACTTTGGCAGTCGTGAAGTTATGTGTGAAAAATTAGCATGCTAATTGATTTGAAAAATTCGCTTAAGGTTAGCGCTGTTTTTAAACCAATTTATCCATTTTGCGCATGTGACTTCGTTTACCAATGTGCAATTAGCATTTTCGCTTCTGTTTAATATAAATACCCCTTCTAAGTGTTGGCTATTTCGTTTCATTGTAAGTACAAAGAATCACGTTTGGGCATTATAGATGAAAATTCAAATTGTTCTTGAAATAGTCAATTAATGTTTTATTATATGAAATTTAACCATAGCATTTCAATAAAGAGGAGTAATTATTTTGAATTTATTCTGAGACTGTGCCTGTACTTGTTGGCTGTAAATGATTGCTGTATTCAGTTGTGTACATGTCGATAAATCAGTTTCATGTTTTTTATAGAGTGGTTCGCAAATGTTTGTTGGTATTTTCTGCCTATTCCGCACCTTTTCTCATCATATTTGATATGAGGGATTGAAGCTTTTTCGTTAACTTGAAAAAGTGATCGGTGCACATCGGTGGTATCTATTATGTTATCACGTGCTGCTCAAAACATGATGAATTTATCTCATTTATCTCCGCGTTTTTGTTTTTTTTCTCGCAAAAGTCGACCCTTGAGATATTTTCCACTCATGAACTATGAAATTCTCTTAATATTTCGTGGCGAAAATTGAAATATTTTATCTACGGCTAATTACAAGAAAGGCCTTTACCATAAACCGTATTATATACTGTAGCTATACGCGTCTAGCCTGAGGTTTGATTATTTTGTATTTAAATTTGCCTGGCGGCCAGGTAAGCTAGGTAATCGCTTTTGCACGTCTTCGTTTTGCCAAAAAGTGAATTAACTGAAAATAGTTTTGGTTAATTACTCGCTGGAGATTTTGTGCTCGTGATGCGCGCGTTGTCAGTACTGATAAAAATATCTTAATTCATAAAAGGGCGCCTCGTTAATGATAACATCTCAGCTAAACCATTTGTTTTAGCGTCGACAGTGGGAGTGGTAGGATAACTTATTGGAGATTTTGTCTGGTTTGGCTTTCCCATCTCCTTTGGTCTTTTCTAAGGAAATACTGTATCTGAAAGGTTCAACTTTATTTACCGTTTTCCGAAACAATTAGCTTCATGCTCGTGTTTTAAATTTTCACGTATAGGCCTACTCTTGCAAGTATGCAAGCATCGAAAAATAATGATGTAATGAAAAATTGAGTCATCCACTTCACTTTGAACTGGGTATAATTATAACCATCGTTAACACTAAACACTGTTTTACTTTAATTGCAAATACCTGTACACTGAAAATCGAAAATGGAAACACATGCGAGTTCTCGATCCCCACGAAATTTGATCGACACGTCAAAAAAAATGCTCGGTTATCTGCTTTAAATGGTTATCTAGGCGTAATTTAACGGCCATTTTCAATCAGTATACAAACTTCATAACACTGTAAGTGTACTGTAAGCTTAAAGAAAAAGTTTGAAATGATTTCAGTCATTTTTCTGTATTATGCAACTTCTTCAGTAATACTACTGTATTCGATATTTTTAAATGTTAAGCCGATACTGACAACAATTGGAATAATTACCATGTGTGTTAATTTATGCAATGTCATCTCCGATGTTGAGAATTTATTACACCCTGTACATGCCATGTCATACATTGTCATGAATATGCGTTTATATGGACATCTCTATTCCATGAAATGCGTTTCTTTACTTTTTGGTCAAAAGCAAACGTTTTCCTGTTTGATCTGTTTTCAATACATATATTACGAGGCTTCTGGATATTTGATATAAGAATCGAATCGTGTATGTATATTTTTTGTTTTAATTTGTCTGCCAACAATGGACCGCGATTCCTTTCTGATAATGCTTTTCACCAAAGGCGTTGTCAGGGCATTCCAGACAATCTCATTGCATTCCATTTCAGCCTGAACCTTTGACCGATGCATCACCCTTACTGGAACGTTGAATAGCATATTTCTGCAATCACATTATGAACCCCGTACGTAATCTTGCTGGGCTTTGTAAATTGGCCTCCATCTGGGACATTTATATTGATCATTTTCTCCATGGCGCGCACAATTCCTCGGTCTGGAGTCTGACTGCCTTCGCAGCGAACCAGCGCTGCGCCATTACGCAGCTCAGGTCTATTGTACTCTACCAGAGTAAATATTTGCTCTACAAATTATTAGACATTAGAAAGAAAATTGTGTTTTCGAGAGAATGGGCACTTCCTTATTTTTCGAGTTTCATCAGATTCTGTTCGACCCACGTTTTCTACCATTTCTGTTTCGAACTTGCATTGACGTCATGGAATCGTGACGCTCTGATTTTTCAAAATATATCCCCGTTAGTAAAATTGTGCATTGCGTATGCAGAAATCGACTCGATCATGACCTGGCATATTTCGTTGAATGGATCGCTGACGTGCGTGACTTTCTACCGTTAGCAAATTGGGATGCTCGCATGCATTCTTGGTCTCGACTAAGGAGGCATGCATCTTAGCGAGCTCACTCGCCCACTACGTACATATTTTCCTGGAAACCAATTCCTTACTTAATGATGTCTCCCGAGTTTTTCCTCGTTCAATTATTGGCTGGGGTAAGAGTTCCGCCATCGTTTTTCTTTATGATGGTCATTTAGTAAGCTTGTGTGGCAGATCGTACATGCCAGAGCCTCAACTTTTCGTGTTAAAGGACCGTTTTGGTAATTTTATGAGCCATCTGTGTATGCCCATCGAAAAATAGTGGGAAAAGAAAGCATAAACGTGATTCCGAATTTTCATTCTGGTGACCATGTGTTGAATGCAGAAAACGTATGTCTGAATAATGTTCGGGATCATATACACTATAAACCTCTAATAGATTTTCTGAAAGATGTTTTCCTCTTCTATGGAGCTTTGACTGGAGCTTGCCCACGCAAAATCGCCGCTGATAACGATTGCGGCGTTATAGACTGTTTAGTTGCAAGGTTTTTCCCCAATGCGTCCACAAATGGTCAAACAAAGCGATGCAATTTTTCCTCGCAAGATTAGCAACGAGTTTCTTTTAACATTGCATGATTACTGTAGCGCACTGAACCGAGGCTATATGCATCTCAATTGGATATTCGTAGCATTCCAGCCAACGTGCTATGAACAAAAATAGTTCTATCATGTCACGATAGAATCAAAACGATAACTTAAAAGAAAATATAAAGTAGTTTAAATATTTCAAAATCTATGCAATAATAGTGGTCTGGAAATAAATAATGATGGGATAATCATAATGTGGCGTCGAGCGTTACTTTGAAGTATTCGTGTCCACTGTAACCAGATTTTGATAACTTTCGGCTATCTTCTTATTCGGCTCATTTAACGTATTCATAATAAATTAAAAATTGTTTTAAATCATAACTCAAGTTGTCGAATTTGCTGGATCAATTTCCTAAATCTGTATTTTTGTGACAGATGGTTCTTTTATATTGCCTATAACCGAGATATTTTTTATGCTTTTTTGTTTTCCCCCTTTGTTCCCATTTATCAAGAATGAAGCCAATAAAAGCGTGTGGTCTATCAATTTCCAGCAAACATAGATATCTACAAAGATTTCATGGAGTCCAGTAATAATACTAATAAAAAAGCGCTACCACCAATTCTTGCAGCATATACAATGGAATTGATTGGATAGTTTATTTATCATCTAAGGCAAGCTAAACTGAATGCAGCAGTAGAAAACACTAACAGTAAACAACTAGCAATGAATTCAGCTTGTTGAGCTCGAGTTCTTATTTTGTATTTGAGTAGATTTTTTTCCTTTGTATATTGACAGTGCTTGCTTTAAATTAAATACGGACCCTCTATACTGGTCTAGCAATCTTAAACTATTCATATACCACCGTTCAATTAGTGGGTACATTATGTACGGATTTATACATGTATGATGTACACGTATTCTCGAAAACAACAGCAGGTGGTGATAATATACGTGTAATTATTGTTTCACACGTGTGGCTCTTTGCTCTCAGATTATTAAACTTGCATCACTTAGCAAGTTTTCAACTTTCCCACTTTTTTGACGTTAGCTTGCCACGTACGTCTTAATTATAACTATGAATCTAGCTTAGTTTCATCGTTTTAGATAAGAATTAATTTTACTAATACTGTTTTCCTCCGTAGCTCCAATAATTGAATTAAGCATATGTACATGTATATTATTTTTGAGGTGATATACAGTAATTCATTGCACTCTTTTTTTTAGAACATGAAGAATGTCGATGCATTTTCTCATCCTTTTCCATAATTGTAAATTTCACCTATTGATTTTCATGCGAGGCACGCATTATGGTTCCAATGAAATTTAGCCCCGAACTCTTGATTATTGGTGGCTACAGATTTCTTGTTTTAACAGCTTAGTGCCAGCTGACTGTGCCGTAATTTTGTTGCTCCATTTCCATCGATTGTTGATTGTGTGCCATCTTGTGACCACAGCTGTTTTCTTACAGAGCTAAACAAGTTAGAGCGGGGTTTGTGAGGGCATTCTGCGTGATCTTATATTAATATTGGACAGTTTAAATCAAACGACAAACAAGTCCAATTATGGAGGAAAAGGCTTTATGGCTGCGTGTCACGAAATGCGGTTCGGCCTTCTAATCGATAAATATTATTTTGCTGTTGGTTTTGCACATGCCATATATGCGTAAACTGATTCCCTGGAAGTACAATTATGTCAACATTTCTAATGGGAAAAATGAAGGTCTGCCCTTTGCAAAATAGGAGTTAATTACAACATTTTCTCTTGCGTCGCAGTATACAGGATGTCCTTCATGTATATCAGGATCTCGATTCAGTTTATACTCTTCGAGTGAAACCTGCATTTCGAAATGAGCAACATGCGCGATATTTCAAAGTTTCAAAATGCAGTACTACAGTATAACAAAAATCCAAATACTGTATCTTGGCCGCATTTGGCTGCCTTTTCAATTTACCGTAGTATCACAGCCAGCTCCATTCTAATTGTACATATTTACATTTCCATGTAGGCCTAATTGCCTAATATATTGGCTGTGTGTTCATGTACGGGGTTTTCACCGATTTCAGGGTATTTTTGAAATTAAATTTCAAAGACCATTATCATATAGGATTAACTGCTCGAAAAACCAATTGCATTTCGGGCATGAACCCACATTTTTAATTGAACACCAACTTCATAATGAAATTTATTGTGTTAAATGGCATAACAACTTATGTTGAATTAGCCTCATTTCGACCATGGACCATCTGTAAAATAAAATTATGAATTTTGTGGTTGATACTTCGAGTGCTGAAACAAAACATAACCTCTGTAATTTAATAACGCATTGATTGAAACCACGGTACTCGGTAAGTTTTCCTTTTAAATTAATTGTTTAAAGTCAAAGAATTGAAAATGAAAATTGACTACCTAATGCCGGTGTTTCGATCTATAGATTACGTAATAATGCAAATGTTATTTTCACCGGTTCTTAGCGATAACAAAAAATCGTCTAGACAACGCTTCATGAATTTTGTTCTGGCATTTTCTAGAAATTGAAGGATTTCTTTTTTGCCAAACACCATTTTCACATATTGTCAATTCGCCCTGCACGTATTCTGGTAGATCGTTGTTATGGTGCGTACCAAACACTCGGTCACGGCATCCCATCGCTAGAACTCAGTCTAATGCAGTATGTATAGACATCCCTTCTCCAAATGTCCTTATTAATTACTCTCATTTTTATCTTTTCGATACGTCACTTAAAGAATGTAATCACCTCACTTGCCATCGCGCGCTTCTTGCTGTCATTGCCCCGCTGTGCTTTTTCCCAATATATATTCTTCATTTTCGCTCTTTTGGAGATTTAATTCCGCTCGGTGGACCCCAGAATTGTGTATTCTTTTTGCTCTTTCGTACCACTTCTATGTACCTTTTTCTGACACCAAGACGCAGTAAAATATAGCAGCTTTGGCCAAGAAAGTGTGATATATAGTCTTGCAAGCAATGCACTGTCACCAAAAACAATGATCATGTCCATTTTCATTAAGCTATGTCCATTCGCTTGAATGAAATCTACTCCATGCAATTCCTGGAGTGCTTTTGTTCCCAACCATAGCATTTTCTTGCGCATCTTATAGACACACATACGGTTTTTATAAGGATGATAGCACTGGCTGTTGCGCAGAAGGGCCAACTTTTAGGCTCTGCTGTATGAATGGTTTTATAGGAGGGGAGAAATCTTCCTCGGAGGACAAGTACCAAATTCGACAGTGTTAAAAATGGTTTTTCATATTACAACTTTTATCTTTTCACCGGGTTGTTTATAAGAACCATACGCGTTGTTTGATTTTTCTGTATTTTTTGGTATTACGGTAAACCCTTTACCAGGAAATGTTGACTGTGAACTCGCATTCTGACACGTGTATTCACTAACTTATTTGAAATTCTTGCTTATCCTTTCAGTGAGGCCACTAGTTACTCAAATCGTACCACCGCCAGAGCCTTTAGCTGCAAATAAAGAACAAAAAATCAGGTGTCAGTCTTATGGATCTCGACCGGCGCCATCGATTTCCTGGTTTAAAGGAACGAAACACCTGAAGACGTCCAAGGAATTTATTTCTGATGACAGAAATCTTACGACCAGTATTCTTAGCTTTGTACCCAACATTGACGACAATGGTAAATTTCTCACATGCCGAGCCGATAATCGGTTACTACTTGGAAAGTTATTCGAAGCTCAATGGAAAATGGACATTCATTGTAAGTTGTACATTTTCTATATTCGCCTTGCTTAACGGCATTAATTTCTCTCATGTCTAATATGCTTTAAACGTTTAACATCATGTGTTATCTACTGCTTGTAGGCCTATGCAAATTTAGCATATCGAAGTAATTTTGCTTTCGTTTATAATTTAATTTTCGAAACACAAATAAAATGAAACTACCGGTACAGTTTAAACAACACGACTTCCACATTCACAAGCGTGATCATGCGTGTTAACTAAAACTAATCAACCGTTGTCATGAATCCTTTGTAGAGCAAGTACCGAATTTGCACGCATGCATGTATACTGTAGGCTACATTAATATCAATGGCTCTACGTTATATAAACAGGCACACATTTGCATGCATGCTGTTGAATCCAGGCGTTGCTTATTTTTATTTCCAAATTATATTCTTAGATGCGGTAGATATAATGTATGCGTTAGCATTAATAAATGTTATGAATGCTGAAAGGAAGCACTTTCTATTGTGGTTAGACGTGGGGAAATACGTCTGATATTGTTCATTCGTTTTAGGGTTTTTTAATATAGCAAGGTTTATTTCGAGCTTATGGAGCTTTAAGGCTATTTTATCATTTGTGTATTTGCTTTTATTATTGTACTTTTGCAAGTAGCGGCGTATTATGACGACGTCATTGGTTAACATGAACTCGTGTGAAAATGCTGCATAAACGTGGAACGAAATTTTAAAACGTTTTTCTTCAAATCATTCCGCAAAAATAGCATTTCAAATTTCAATATGCAATTCCACGTGCTTCAGGCGAATTAAGCCATCAAATATTAGAAATGTGCCGGTTCCACCGTTCCGAGCAATATCAACTTTAGTAGACTTTCTCCCGCTGGGTATATCCAAGAAGATTGTGCAATAATGATTCCAATTTGCTGATGGGCAACCATGAACAGAAAACTGGCGTTTTATTGCGAAATTTTCTATGTTAATATTGTTTTCTATTTGCATTGCATTTAAGAACTTATTTAAATTTTCCAGATCCTCCTACAGCTATTTTGCAGTTTGGAAGTTCCTTAAAGGAAGAAAAGCTGAAGGAGGGAGACGATGTTTACTTTGATTGTTATATTACTGCGAATCCTAGGATATACAAAGTTGATTGGAAATTTCAGGTAAGCGTATACAGTATATTAATACCGTCTGTCCAAAATAGCATTAGGAAAGGGAAAAAAATCAGCCGCATAACAAATCATGCTGAATATGCCTCATGAGCAGGAATGTTCCAGCATCTTAAGTTCAAAAGTGATTTTCAGTGTGTAGCAGTCTCCAATGCCAGGTTTATTGCCTCTCCCTGTATGTGGTTAGAAATATTAAAAGTGTAAAACATTTTATGATCAAAATTATTCAAACGTTCCATATTCCATATTTTATGGATGCCCGAACGTATATTTTTGAATGTTTCTGTTATTTTTAATTGTTAGTGCGGAGTGCGTTGAAATGCATCTACGAGCTATTTAATTAATCTGGTAACAGAAAAGGAATTTGAGTTACACGTATATGCGGAGTTGCTGACAAACATTAGACAGCATTGGTGTGCTGGGCGTGTTGGCGGTTTTAATTGTTGAATAAGCAGATTTAGCAAATGGCTAGTATCGCTTCGGGTCTTTCGAATAGGATGGCTAATTTTTGGGGTTTTACTTCTTCTTTAGGTTTCTCTTTATGTCTAATTAATTTTGACGTCGAGAACGTAGTGGAGCTAATGTAATGAAAGTTGACCAAGGTATTATAGCCTCACGATGACGGCACGGTATATGCCATACGCTAGCGCTAGACGAGGCTAAAATCAACTTCGGGCGCATCCTAATGAGTGTTCCCTGTGAATTTTGATCTCCTAGATGTGCAGACCGGCTTATTTACTTATTTTGTTAGAAAGCCTACTGTTCAAATGTGTGCCTACGTTAATGATATTTCGCGGGATATTCCAGAATTTAGAAGATAAACACGGGGAAAGTTTACGCTATCGATCCAATTAAAACTCGCCAGCCGCTCGAAAGTGTTTTTCCCAACGTGGCACACGTTGGCTTCCTGAATAAAGACGTCGTCATATCATGATGATAATTTTCGTCTACCTATACAGTATAAAGAGGTTTCTATGTCATTTTCCTTGAAAAGTCGAAAACTTTATACGATGTATTGAATTTGTTACATGGCGCTAGAGGCATTGGTTTTCTGGCAACACTTGAGTCAGTCATGCACACATTTTAATTCGTACATGTATAATAGATTCATTGAAATTATTGATTCTATAGATTTGCGACAGCTTAAGAAGTTGTAATGAAGTTTTAAAAAAACTTCACAGATGACGAATATAATATTCACGTAACACGTCCGTTGTATACTTTGAAATCGTAATTAAGGTTGGGAATTATTTTCATGTGTTTCGTTTTTTTTAAAAAAATTCGGTTTCCTCAAATTAAAAGGTTTAAAAATAAATTATATCGAGTTTCTTAAAATTTTAAGGAAGTATTTTAATATGTAGGCCTATATCAATTAAATACACGTAGTCAAATGACGAAATTCGATCATATTTTCAGGAGCATTTAGCCAAGCTGCCGAATTTCCCCACGAGCCATTTGAAAATGCAGTACATCTTCCCTGTTGTTTTTTTCCCCATAGAGTGAGAACACAGTGAACGCTTACTTTCGACGTGTTTCTTTCCTGCTTGTTTTCATCTTCTTGTTTCCAGCTTTGGGGTGCACAATGAATGATAATATCAGCGTTATGGTCAGTGTGCCTGTTGGCGCTCCGCGTAAAACCTTCCTCATACGCATTAGCATCTCATGATGAGTGCAGAAAACGTTTTTACAGTACATGGCGGCATACAATCGATGGCTACACTTTTGACCGATTGTGATCTACATATATGTGCCACTTTCTTTAAGATTCGGCTAAGATTTTAAACGCATGTCGCATTCTTATCCCGGTTTGCGGCGCTAATGTACACAGTACCCCTAGTAGTAAGCACCTGCAATAAGCATTCACTGTGTTCTCACCCATAGGCGTAAAAATATAGCTTTTTCGTCTCCTAAAATTGAAGTGGATTTGCAATTTACTTTTGATTTTCGAAGGTAGCTTCAGCGACCAGTTTTTTTTCCCCTGGATGATATACTTTGTTTTAACAAACTTTTGATATTGGCCAAGTGATTTCCGGGACGTGAATAAATTTAATTCCGAGCACTTAATTTGCCGACAGTGCTTGCTCGTTGTCATATTAATTAGTATTGAGCCAATGTAATGAAGTAGAAATAGTCGGTGCGGTGGGCAGGTATGGGTTCGTTGTTGGAGCGTGTCATTCTCAGTTAACTTCATTGTGCGTGCCTCGATTTCGGTGAAGATATCGAGGGAATTGGTAGCGTCATCTGGCATCTTTATTATTTCACATCTCATGTTTACCGATGGAAAACGAACTGGAGGCGTGAAATTTCCAACCACGATTTTCAACGAGAATACACAATTCCCAACAACATATTCAAAATTCAATTTACTATAATCTCTACCTCCATTCCAATGTCGTTAAACGTGTATCTTGTTTATAACTAATAGGGATCAACGTGCTAAATGTGGCGCAAATTCATGCGTCCAAAGCAGAATCGATCGATTTTTACTCGCCATTTTAACGTGTCGCTGAAACAATCTCCGAAATGAGGCGCAGGCGATGCGCTTACTTTCTCAACTTCTGTTTATTCACGCCCTCCTATTTTCTCGGTATTAGGCTTTATTAAAGTTGACTTCCACTAAACATATTCGGGGAATTCTAAATAAAATAGGATTCAAATCAAAGTGGATGACGAAGTCATTTCCAATAACTTTAATTTCATTCGTCTACATTGAATTAAGAATCTAAAGAGCCTGCAAATCTGTTCGTTAAATGGTCTGATTTCCATACGCTGAAATTTGACATTACACGTAATTACCGTTTAATGGTAGGTTGCACAAATTAATAAGATCAACTGAGTCCTGGCCATCAATGCAAAAAATTTTCATTGTAAACAATGATGCTAAAATTAATGAACTACGTGCATATCTTTTACGCTTAATGTTGGAAAGTACAGTATTTACTCGAAAGTGCAAACTGAAATTTATATAATACTAGCTGTACCCGGCCACGCCTTGCTGTGGCTTAGTCTGGTGATAGCCCTCTATGATACCTCCTTGCTACTCCCCCTTCCCCGGTATCAACTCTTTCAATTCTCCCCCTCCCTCGGTATCATCTCTTCCAATTGCCCCCTCTCCCTCTCTCCACCGGTATCATCTCTTTCAATTGCCTCCCTCACCCTTTCCCGGTATCATCTCTTCTAATTTGCTGCTCCCTCCCCCCGGGTAATGCAAATTGAAAATTCGATGAGTAATTCCAAACCTGGGCATCTTCTTTAATGTCTGCAGCTACGCGAAAATTACCATAGTATCGTTGTTAATCATTTTTTAAACGTAATCATACGATAATAACATGGTACGACATTTTGTTTTTTTATGTTCCATGGCCCACGAATGGAGCCACGCTGCGCCAGTGCATGCACGTGGCTTGAAATCATGAAATAGCTAGTGTTTTTCATTCACTGACTGTAGCGCCATCTCACAAAATTCTTTTGACCTTGTTACAAAAAAAGCATGTTTGTAGCTGTCACAGGTGTGACATCGAAGTAAAAGTTATGTAACATTGGGGCTCTATTCGAATGTAACATTGTGTGAAAATTTCAAAGCAATCGGTAAAGAACTTTTGGAGATTTGATAAGAGTAACAAACGCAAATTTACATTTTTATAGATGTTTCTATTCTATTCTATTCTATTCTTTACCCTGCTGTCAGTACATAGTACCATGTGGCAAAGGGGAACATCATACAATTTAAATCAGACTAATTAGTCCAGTCATAATTGATCCCAAAATCACAATTTAATTAATTTTCCTGTATTTTGGATTTTAACGCAGAGGGTTGGCATGGGGTAGGAAGACGGTTATGGCCAATTTAATAGGGAGATTCTGGCGATCTTTAAATACCGTCGCATCGATGGTGTTTGTTTACCGCATGGCATATCGTTGCATGCCAGTTTCACACATTTCATCGTAAGGCCACTTTCAGACGCTATGATCCACCATGTTGGAAGTCAGGTCAGCTTTACCAAAAATTGAACATCCACCCATGTTATGCAATGGAATTTTGCTTCATGCGAGGCGAATGAAGCCGATTTGGTCTTGGACAAAACTTTGCCACGATTATTTTAATATATAAAATAAAAAAATGCTGCACCTACCTGATTTTATATTTAAGAAAATCGATTCCTCGTCATCTGAAAATCATTTGCCGAAAGGAATACTGAAGAAAACATGAAATGGCTGATCAGTGCATTTCCTATGAGACATGTACCGTTCGTGTCCACGGTATACAGCCTAAAAAAACCATGCACCTCGAAAAAAATGGTAACGTCACTGTCACGTGAGCGCGCTTAAGCGCATGTGCGAAGTGATGTTACCGTGATGTACATTGGTCACCATATTGTTTTATTTTTAATTTATCATTTTAAAATCAATAGGTTTATTTCTATCATCTCTCGACAGTCCTCATTTCACACCTCGTTGATTGTTATTTCTCGATTAGATTAACCCATTTTAGTACACTAATAAAACACTTTAGTACATCAATACGACTGTATTTTATCTTCTTACTCTGTGTGCTTATCGTTTCTTTTTTAACATTGTTAGTTGTGGCCGTAACAACACGTGAAATCTTATCTTCGGAGAAAAAAATCAACTTTTTAATCCAACAATGATGAAGTTACATAGCCTAGATATAATAAACACCAATAGACAATGCGAGAGGTTTGATAAAAGAAGATAATCAAATTAATATAAACGTTCGTTATCGAGTCAATGATATTTATTACTGTCCAGGAGGGTCATCGAGTGGCAATTTACTTGTTACGGTACAAAATGGCTGAAGGCGAAAATCCGTATGGTACGTTATTTTGATCAAATGACCATCGGATTTATTTACCAATAACTAAATTAAAGGTATTAACATTGACTTGAATTTGTTTCAGATGTCCCGAGAAAACCCAAAAAGAACTTAGAAAACCAATCTGGGGCAGTAAGGCCCTTAGGTGATAATGACGATGAGACGAAGGACTTCCGCTGTTGTTTTTGCAACAAATTGGCCATTGACCATTGTTACGCCAATTGCGATGATCTATTCTGCGATCAATGTTATCTCAATCATTTTAAGCAGCCTTGTCCAGTTTGTGGAACAATTCTCGAAACGGTAACAATTATTCCATCTTAGTAATGATTTAGTCATCTTCGATGTTTTTAATTGAATCATTTCATTCAGAATACCCAGGATCCTGATTTTGAAATACGATTACAAGAGTTGCCAGTTGAATGCAAATTCGCGAAATATGGATGTCGAGAAATGGTTAAATTTAAAAATTTGGAGGTAAGGTGCTGAAAACATTGCATTTTATTTTATAAAAAAGTTAATGTTGTAAGTTTTGATTTACTTGCAAGAATCTATTTAACATTTTTTTTGAATTACTTATTTATTTATGGATATTTAATATTAGTCATCTACAACTTCATGTTTTCGATTAATGAAATACTTAATGAAAGTAAACGAAAATTTATATAAACTTTTGTATTTTTAATACGATTTATTATCAAATCAGAAATTTCCTTAATTTTCGTATTTCAAAGTTTACTTTGTTTGAATTGTTCAAATTCAGATTTCTCGTACAACTTAATTTTTTTAATAGAAACCGTAAAAAACCATCGACCACTTTAGTTTTTAATTTATAATATGCCGTATATATTTTAATTTAAACTCATCCATGTTTTATCTGAAATTGATTGCTCGTAATATGCTTTATCAAACCAGTAAAGTCCTTCGAAGACTCGATGATAAGATTTCAGAATATCGAATGACAATGCAATAAATGGTACATTGAAATGATGCGAAAAATGTGATATTTATTTTCAATGACAGATCCATACCAAAACATGCAAATTTACTATTAAGAAACTATTGCCCAGATTATATAAAGTGAATCCCATTACTGAGGGCATGGAGCGATTGACTGAAGAAGTCCAAAGTATTAAAGAAACTTTGACTAAGCTCACGGAAAATGAGTCATTGCAAGATACAACTATCAAAGAACAGGACGCTGCTATGCAAAAGGTAAATAACGAAACTTAAATAACAAATTAGAAGATAATGTATTTTATATTTATTTGAGAGACGTTAAGAAACACATTTTATAATTTAAAAAAATTACAACAACTTTTTACTGCCAACAAAATGTACATTTATTTGACGGATAATGCTGTTTGTAATAAAAAGGAAGTCGAGCAAATGCGAGGTGAGATGATGCAACTGAGAGAGACACTCAAAGAAAGTGAAGAAAAGTTTAAAATGCAACAGGAAAACAGCAATAGCATGCTCAATTATTTGCTCAAGCAAGATACAGCTACACTCGCAACCTCTGTCTTGAAGGTCAATGGCCAATTCATCTTTTTAGCAAATAACTAATTTTCATTTATTCAAAAAATAATAATTTGAATTTTAGCTCACTAACGATAATGGTCTTATGAAAACAGAAATTAGGGATCTCAGAAATGCCTGGAATAAAAGTGAAAAAGCAGTTAAGGTAATTAGTTACAGAATTCGGCAATTGTTGTATATGTACCGTATATTGCTTTATCAAAGACAACAGTATGCACCTATTAGCCAAATTCAAAATGCCACAAAAAGAACCCTCTTTTTCCACAATTTAAAATCTTGGACAATTATGACTATTTTAACCAGTTATTAAAGTAGCGTTAAATAATTCATAACTTATACTATTTACGATGCAGAATAGTGAGCAGAGGACAGCGGCATTAAATGCAGAAAGTAGAAGACAGTCGAAGACTTTGAAGGACGAGCACAAAAGAGTAAGAAATTTTAATCGACAAAAGTATTGTAGGATAAATAAAGCGCTATAATAAACTTAATTTCTACAGTTTAAATGACTCGCTCGAATAGTTACTACAACATAAAACAAAACCATCTGAACATTCCAATTAAAAAATATAGACTACTTACGAAATTTTTGTACCAGTAGGAGTAAGTACGAATATATAAAAAAATTCACAAAACATAAAAGATCTGTCTTAAATATCCTTATGAATATTTTGATTTTTTTAATGGAATACAAAATAAAATAATATTTAATCAATTTTCATTTACATTTATAAATTTAAAAACAACCTGAACGAATATACGATCAATGCTAATTGCGGTAAATTCAACAGGAAATACAACGACTGGAATCCAAAATTGAACTAGAAAAACGAGTGATGAAAGCAGAACATCAAACAGTAAGTGATTTTAATAATGATGTAATACATGTAGATTTTTTAAATTTAAATTGTAACATTGATTGTTATTACTCACTCTCTTAAGGATATGCAAATGTTGGAAACTAAACTAGTCGCTATGTTTGCCAATCAACAGAATACCCTAGATATGGAATTGTATCATCGTCAAAAAGGTAATGTTGATGATTTCATTTATGATGTTATAATATAATTTAATTTTAAGTTTTCCCAATTGAATTATTTTTTTACGCATAACTTAAGTAGTTTTAGAAATATCTACATTTAATCGTTAATATTCGTTTATCGTAAATTGTCTTGTTTTGGGAAATCTATAAACACTTTGCTGGGATTTGTTTTATGAAGTTTATAAAGTTGATCTCTTAATGTTCTTAAAAATATTTCCATAGTATATTGTAATGCTTTACTTAATTTTTCAATATCATCTATTTTGTGATTATTTTTACGTCATATCATAGTTCATCTTCTGGAAAAGTGAGTTTTTTTTAAAATGCCCGCGCAAATAGCGTCAATTCTAAAAACTTCTGTTGACTTTTATTTATTTTATTTTTTTTACACAAAATATTGTAATTTGTACAAAATTGTAACATCGTTTCAATGTTTTGTTTGAAAATTGTTTAATGATTACTGGACATTCAAACGTATTTTAATATTTTGAGAAACTCCGGAAATCTTTACAACTTTCTCGTAATTTTGGAGACGTTATAACTTTTTATAACATTTCGAAACCATTCCTGCTGAGCGTTTTATTTTATGCGGTAACGTGTGTCCATTAAGCCATTCGTGGATGACAACCGAAGACAGTTGGCGTGACACTGTCGCACTACACGGCATCCATGGAGTACATAAACAATTTAAAAATGCGTTTTTGACCCACCATGACTAATTTAATTGAAACGAATTAAATAAATCCACTTCCGATTTTCTGTTTTTGTTTTATTTTTAACAGATGATGTCGAAGACGAATTAAAGGACATTTTTATGTGGAAAATATCAGGATTTAAGAAGAAGTGGCAAAGACTTATAATGGGAAACGCAAATATTAGAATAAAAGGGGAAGAATGGTTTACTACTCAACGAGGGTTACGATTTAAGCCTGTGCTAAGAAGACCTTTTTCTTTAATTTTTATAGAACTGGATTTTTCTCAAGACAGAATTCCTTCTTCGCCGTTTTTACATTCGAGGAAATTTTTTCTACTCGATCAAAGAAGTGCGATTAAAAAACCAAACGTCGAATTAATCGACATACCTCAATTTAAAAGGAACTCCGCCAAAGATACGATGGAGACATCTTTATCAAATAGAGGGTTTTTTCTTGCTTGTCTTTTAGAAGGCGATAACAATTACGTGAAAAATGACGAGATTTTGATTCAAATAATTTTGGAGCCCATTTCCATTCTGTGGAAAGAAATTGAGTCACGTGATGGCGTCTTTTTATGGCGCATCGACGATTATTCCAAAAAGAAGAAAGATGAAATCGATGGGCTAAAATGGTGTTTAACGAGTAAACCCTTTAAAACCAGTCACGTGATGGGGTACACGGCGTATCTTCAATTATTTTTAAATGGCTGTGGCAGTGAAGAGGGTAAAAGCATCTCCATTAGTTTATGTTTCATATTAGGTGAAAACGACGCCTCACTTCCGCTTCCGTTTCAATGCAAATACGAGTTTTCTTTATTGGACCAATCAGATTCTCCGACGAAGAATAATGTAAGCCAAGAATTTAATCATGAATTTAAAGAGGGTTTTTTAAATCGGTGGTGTGTGGAATTTGTTTCTCAAAGTATCGTGGAAACTTCAAAATACTTAAAAAACAATTCCATTTTAATTCGAACGGCTTTAAAAATGTTGTAATGTCATTTTAATAATTGTAATGGTCGTTTCTAATCGAGTTTTAATGTTTCCGTTTAAAAAGTTGAAACAATTTATTTCAAAACAATTTAACGTAAATGAAAGTGGCTCTCATGATCCTGTAAATAAACGTAACTTTCATCTCCTCCTTTAATTTGTAATGTTACGCCGTGTCAGGCTAGGTAACGCCATTTAACTTATCATTAAGAAATTGTAACTTTTTAAACGTATTAATAAACGTACCAGTCAATGTGTGAACATTTAATACGTAGATAAAAATAACGAATGTGCAAATTAGCCGAAATAGAAGATATATGGTTATTACAATTACATTTTTTCTCATAATACGTTTAGATTAGTTGCCTAATATTCTCAGAATTTTTGGTAAAAATTTTCGTTTTCATGCAAGAATCATAATCTCTCGGTTTATTCACTGTTTCATTTTAAGATTCATCTACATTAAAAAGGGTTAATCATTTCAATACTAAAAACGTTCTGATTCTCCCACTTGTTTAAACCAGTTGTTTAAACCAGAATTCAGAGGGTCAATCTGGTGTGCACCGGGGTAGGCTACAAGGTGAGGCATAAGTCTGTAAAGTCTCTTTGCGCCTGCTGCCTGCAATAGTGCCGATTTAAAAGTCTTATGCCTCACCTTGTAGGCTGGTGCACACCAATTTGACCATCTGAATTCGCCATAACTTGACAAGAATAGAAAAAATCGTCTGCTAAAAACCTTATCAGACGCCGTTGCACGCAGCACCATCTCGTCATAAACATACATACGGTCATTTCAAACAAAGGTCAGCTTGACCAGCCGTCAGCACTGAGGAATTAGCGATGGATGATTGGAGAGGCTTAATTGTAGAAATCAAAAGTAGGATTTAATCATAACTTCATTGTTTTTCATTTCTCGATGTGTTTTGTATATTTTTTTTTAATCATCGTTCATTTAATTCGATCAAAGTTTTTTTGTTTCTTTTTCGGTCTAATTTTCTTATTTTTTGATTTTCGTATTGGTTTTTGATGCTTTGTTAATCATTTAACACGAAATAGGAATTAACGTCGAAACCAATTGATTATAGGCGGATATGACGTTATCATTCTTATTCAATTCCGCTTTTAATTTTAATCTCATCAAGTTATGATCACGTGATTTTGAAAATACAAACATCTGGATCTTATTTGATTTTCCATCCGTATTCAGCTACCTGTCTAATTTAAACCATGTATTACGGGTTGAGAATTAACTGACAAATTCGCAGGACGTTGTAAATAGAAGAATTTAGAAGTTTTACGAAATTTACGTGAAATCGATAAATCACGCATTGAATTGGAATGCATACATGGGTTTAAAAACAGCAATTACCTTTGTCTAAACCAATGATCTTGTTTATTAATGTTACGCGAGTAGCGATTCGTAAAACCTTTTGTTCGAGTATCCTTATGAAAGATTAGAGATGCTTTCTTCCTACGTTCAATTCCCAGGATTTGTATTTCAAGCAGTGGATTTTGTTGGCTCGATATGTCATTCTGCGTGTTATATAAATAACTCCAAAAAAAATTCAATACAATACAATGCATGCATTCAATTTTTTTTCTTAAATGAAATTGATAAAAAGTACCATTCAAGATGTAAACATTTGAGTTACGAACATGTTTGTTGGAAATAATGTTGTTCCGAAAGCGAGTTTGCTTGTGACTCCAACAAGATGGTGGCGCAATATATTTTACAATATACACAATATATTTTACTTTTGAAATACGCTTTATATTTTTCATCTTCATTTATAACATCACCTGATCTATTTTTTTGTTTCATTTTGAAAACACGTTCGACTGCGTTTCGTTTAGAAACATGACATTAAGAACGATTATAAAACATTTTATGCTAATGATGTATGAACTTGGCCATTTTATTAGTTTCAATATACTTCAACGCTTAAGAGCCTCTTAACAGGCGCTTAATATAGAATTTGGCATTTAAAACTATGATAAAGTTTCAACTTGTGAATGTATAACAAAAGACTTCAAAAACAATACCTAAAAAATAATAATAAATAATTTTACTCGTGAAAATTTTATTTCTCTAGAAAGTATTTCTTGTGTTTTACTCAACTTTTTTGTATGTTATTGCTATATTTCTTATATTTGCTATTTTGTTCGTTCAATGGCGGTGCAATGAAAGTGCGGTTACTCAGACAGGGGATAAAAGGGTTTAGTTGTTAATGGAAAATCTGGAAAATGAAATATACATGTAATATAATTACATGTATGTTTAAGTTTTTCTAGGAGGGTGAAGTCCACGGTAGAATAAATTCGATGTCTATTTTCACTTACTTCAGGAGGATCAGTCTCAAAGGATATGCTACAGTTCAGTTCAGTTCGCGCTTCGTGATGTCGCGTGCAACGGCTTCGCGTAGTGTGGCACGTCATTCTAATTGGTTCCGGTGAATCGATGCTGAACAAATAGTTTGTGTTATAATTCGCCTAATTGTGTTTTACGTCGCTCGAAAGCATTTTGATAAGGAACAATAACGCGAACATTTCGACATTTATCATTTTTGCGGAGAATGGCTGACCGGAAGGAAACCATCTTGTCCTTGCCAGCATCACGTGACTTCAGTTGCACGCGCCATCTTCGGATTTCGCCAGTATGCAGGATTTGATGCCAATCCAATTTTTGATCACATTTTGACGAAGATGACCCATAGTGACCACGACTTCTTTGTAGCATTAAAGCACATCAGCAATACGTAATGGATAACGTAATGAAAAGGTCAAAGGTAAGACACCGTGTTGCTTTTATTTTCTTGATATTGTATGGACTGTTTGAACCTTAAGTCGTATGACATTTTTGGTCATTTAATGACTTCTACTACAGGACAGTGCTGAAAGATCCGATAATCATCTACTCGTCCTAAATTCCCAAAAGCAACATTCGGCTATTCAACCAACTTTTCACGATTTGACGTCGTACAAAAACAACTTTTAAATCTTATTTTCTACTTTGATTAATCGTAGGCGACGATAAGAGATATTGGCCATTACCATAAGAAACCCGAGAGGATGGATATAGTTGTTATAAAAAGGTGCGCCAGTTAAAATTGTTTTAAAAATAATTTACACTTTTGTAAGAAATTTCTACAAAAATTCAATCCTCTGCACGTAGAAAAATGGATGCTCCTTTAAATATACAGTAAAACCTGTTAAGAGGGAAAACCAAAAAAAAAAATGCTTTGTTGGTCAATGTACACAGGTAGTCACTATAAAAAGATTGTCTGAAATTGGTTAAAATAATGAACATGTACACTGGATTTTAATTTTATACATGCAAACTGCAATACAATATAGTAAAAAAAACACAAAACCAAAAATGTAGAGAATTATCAAGTCCAAGGGTTAAAGCAAGATTTAGCGTAACTCATTTGTTATCTGGTCACTTTTTAAAGGTACATTGGCAATGTAAAAATTGCAAAAAAGAAAACACACACTGGTCAATGTACACAATAGACAGGTGGTCAATGGTCACTTTACAGAAAGTTTTTATGAAGGAAATGTGCGCTGTATAGAAAATACAATTCACTAAAATGTGGTCAACATAAACAAGTGGTCACCATTCAAAGGTGGTCACTTTTCCAGGTTTTACTGTATTACGATCCCAAGATGTCAAAAGTTGGAATAATTATTATATTTATAGAAGCATCCGTTTTTCTAGGTGCAGAGGGTGCAACAATACGGGAGATAAGATGCAATATGGTGCGTGATTAAGCCCCCTTATTCTTGAGTATCATTTTGCTGCTAATTAAGTCTCGTACTTACAACAACTGCTTTTTACATGTGTCAGTTTTCTGGCTCGAAATGGATATAAAGTCCATACTTTAACTCGAGTTGTCATATTGAAATCATGTGTCATACACGTTTAACTACAGTTTCAGAGGCAATTGCTGTAAACTTATTCTCATTATTCCAACAGAAAAAGAAAAGATTGTAAGTACAGTGTGTATTTTTGTAAACCTCGGTGTACCTGGTATAGTAGTTATCTAATAAATATGGCCGTGGTTTTAGGAAGCTCTTTTCTTCCATGATGTGCCGATACAATGCGTGTGATGTACGAATTCTTCTTGTAACGTGACATTTATGATACGCGAGTCGTGATTTCTTATGGAAATCAACTCGGAAAAATTTACTTCAACATTTTGAGTTTAAAATTTAACAATTTATTTCTGAGATTTAAACTGACTTTTAAATACTTGAAGCAAAAATGACTTAAAATTTAAAGTGTTTATTCGATAAAATTGACTTTTCTTCATCTTGTAACGTGACAATTTGTATCCGCAAATCATGATTTCTCCTGGAACTAAACTCGGAAGAATTTACTGCTATTTATTTTCCTTTTTTTTAGTTTTAAAGTGACTTTTAAGTACTTGAAAAAAAGAGACTTAAAACTTAAAGTGTTTATTCGGTAAAATTGACTTTTCTTCATCTGGTAATGTGACAATTTATATCCGCAAATCATGATTTCTCCTGGAACTCAACTCGAAAGAATTTACTTCTATTTTTTTGTTGTTTTGTTTAAAAGTGACTTTTAAGTACTTGAAAAAAAAAGAGACTTAAAATTTAAAGTGTTTATTCGATAAAATTGACTTTTCTTCATCTTGTAACGTGACAATTTGTATCCGCAAGTCATGATTTTTCCTGGAACTCAACTCGGAAGAATTTACTTCTATTTTTTTGTTGTTTTGTTTCAAAGTGACTTATAAGTACTTGAAAAAAAGACTTAAAATATGAAGTGTTTATTCGATAAAATTGACTTGTTTTCATCTTGTAACGTGACAAGTTGTATCCGCAAATCATGATTTCTCCTAGAACTCAACTCGGAAGAATTTACTTTTTCTTTTTTGTTTTTTGTTTTTTTGTTTAAAAGTGTTCTTAAGTACTTGAAGAAAAAAAAGGCTTAAAATGTATAGTGTTTATTCGGTAAAATTGACTTGTTTACATCTTGTAACGTGACAATTTGTATCCGCAAATCATGATTACTCCTGGAACTCAACTCGGAAGAATTTCCTTTTTTTTCAGTTTCAAAGTGACTTTTAAGTAGGCTACTTGAAAAAAAAGAGACTTAAAATTTAAAGTGTTTATTCGATAAAATTGACTTTTCTTCATCTTGTAGCGTGACAATTTGTATCCGCAAATCATGATTTCTCCTAAAACTCAATTTGGAAGAATTTACAACTTCATCATTTTGAGTTTAAAATTGGCCATTTAATTTTTGAGTTTCAAACAGACTTTTAATATACTGACAAATCAACTTTTGATTGTCGAGTTTAATTTGAATTTAATTTTAATTGCTCGTTTTTTGATTTGACTTTTGCTGCTCGTATGGTTGACGGGGAACGAATGTATGACCGAGTAAATCATATTTTTTCTCTTTTTTTTCTATAAAAAGTAAAAAAAGTTTAAATTAGTATGGACGCGTTAAACTTTACAGTGACAGGCAATTAATCAAACAAAGTACGCTGTAATACTTCCTGGTTGACTCGCGTGTCCATTCAATTCAACGCAGTGCCCAGTAAGCAAATAAATATGCCAAATGGTAAGGAGGGTATACCCATGCTGCAGTTGCACCGAGGTTATACTTGCATAAAAGCACAGAGTGAACTATAATAACGAGACACGTCGCACTGATTATCTTCTCATTAAATAGCCATTAATATTGACGAATTAACATTTCATTTTCGATTTTGGCTTGAATTTATCTCAAAAATGAAATTTCAAATGCTCGTAATTCTGGCTCTGACTTTTGCTCTAGCTGTTCACGTTGCTACATGTATACGTGTATAAGAAACATTAAATTGTACTATAGTAGTATAAGAATGCTTTAAAACATTCCTATTTTAAAAACGTTCATCGATCTTTAAGAAAATTTAACTGAACCTATTTCAAACTTTTTAATTTGTTTAAAGTCTGTAGGCCTATTCCAAGAATTGATTATAATGCAAACAGGCTTTTCAAATACACGCGTACAGTTGAAAAATATGAACAAATACTGTTTCAATCTATATAGCTAATTCTAACGTCATTTTTCGTAATTTGTCAAAAAAATTTTCAGCAGTTTTAATGTTTTAGACAGATAACGGAAGTAAGTCGTATCTTATGATACACTTTATGGTACATATTGCCAACAATTATCTTATATTTATTTTTGCGACATTATCTGGACAAAGTTTCGCACCTTTGGCAGTGGTGTTTTGTTATTTGTTAACGAACAATGGAAGAATAGATGCACACATTACATCGATAAACTTAATTTAAAGGGTTTTTTTCCATACCATGGGCGTCTCCAGGGAGGAATAAGGGGGGGAGGGCACTGCCCCCCCCCCTTCCGTTGTGTTATTTGTGTATATAGTATTGCATGACACCATGGATACTCTCCCTCAACGACAAAGAGGTTAAATTCAGAAAGCTGCCCCCCTCCTCCTTCCGCTTAGAGCTGGAGACGCCCCTGTTCCAAACTGTTATCATGTTTTTCTTAAACTAAAAAAAATACGATAGGACAATATTAAACGATGTAGATTAACTGAAAAAAAGATAAAACATTACGAAATTCGTATAAATTGAAAATGCTTTAAACGTTATTCGCATTTCGTTTTTACAAATTTCCGAAAATGGCGAGTTCTGATGAATTGTCCAGTGAGTTGTTCGATGCTAATCGACAGTTATTCTTAATCTTACGTTAAATATCCAATTTCTCATAGTCTTTATAAATTTATTTTTTAGATGAATCGAAGAAATTACTGCAAGACAATTTGGACGAATTATGTTTCGTCGATGCTAAAGATACTTTGAAGGACTTAAGCTGTTGTTGTTGCGAGGCTTTGGCTATTTATCACTGCATGGCCAATTGCAAACACATTTTCTGTAATTATTGCTATTTGCGTTCCTTCAACACACCTTGTCCCAAATGCAAAATTGTGGTTAAGACGGTAAGTATAATTTAATGAGGGTTTTAAAAAAAATATTTTAAAACTGTATTTATAATTCAGACATGTTGTTTGTAGAGACACGAGGATTGGAATTTTGATCTAAAAGTACTCGAGTTGAAACTTGAGTGTAAATACAAGAAACACGGATGTAAAGATACATACGAGTTAAGATATTACTTGGTAAAAAACTGTTAACCATTTTAAATACAAATTTATGTAAATGCCATTTTTAGTGGTTAGGCTGGTTGAGAAAAAATTAGGATTTTTATATACTTGGTTTCTATAACATTTTTTCTATTTAAACTTTAATAAACATACCTTAAATTTCTGCATTTTTTAAATTTTGAACTTGTCTAATAATTCAATTATATTTTTGTTTTATTTGCTAATTTTATTGATTTGTTTTAATTGTTTTGTTTTTCTGAACTATCACGCATCATCAAATTTTAGCATAAATTGCACAATCGTTTTTGTTTCGTAATTTCATTAAATAGCTTAATTTTCTGCTTCATTTCATTTTGAAGTAAAATTAATATAGATTATTATTAATTATTTGATGATTGCATCATAAATATTTTATTAGATTTAGATTAGATCTTAAAACTTAAATAATTCTATTAATTTTACAACAGAATCACATTGACAAATGTAAATTTTCTACAAAATGGCTTTTGCCCAAATTATACAAAGAAGATCCAATTGCTAAAGCTTTTAAACAGGTAAGAACTTAAAAGTATTCTTTAAAACTTTGTTATAAATATTAATATAATAACGTAATTGTATTCTATATTAAAGCTGAGCGAAACTATTAAATTAGTTGAAATGGAGAATAAAAAGCACAAATTTGCTCAAGAATTTTCATCCGAAAAAATAAAAACGATAAAAAGTGAAATATCGCAACTTCGAGTTACTGTAGAGGAAAGTGAAGACGAAAACATGAAACGAATGAAGGAGGCCTTCAAATCTGATATGGACACTTTCAAAAAGGTAATTTTCGTACTTGAAACAATCTACGATTTGTACACTAGTGTATCAGGATGGTCAAATTTAAAAAAAATTGTAGTTCTGAATTAAGAAAATCTATTTCATAAAGTCATGTAGTAAACTATCCTACTAAAATTTTGTTTTTGATAATAGTATTGTAAAATGTCCCTCTATTGTAGCTATTCATGTTATCAATTTAAAAATATATGCATTCTTCTACACAATGACAATCTCATTTATTGTTCGCATTTTTCGAACTTTTGTACTTGTATTTTAGTCAATCAATGTTAATAAATTTGAACCCATAACAGGAAAGTAAAAGGCAACTTAAGAAAATTACAGAGCAACACAAAAATGCAAGTGCATTTCTTTTCACTAAAACTGTTAGTCCGAAAATTCGATCGTAGCTAATTAAGAATATTTCAACAGGAAATAGAAAGACTGGAATCAAGAATTCAAGAAAGCCAGAGTCAAATGGACAAAATTAAGTCAGAACATCAATCGGTAAGGGGATTTCTTAATTATGAATCTAACGTATCAAAATTTACTGAAGTCGTTGATGTCAACAAAATATTAAACATATTTTTTTCCGAATTAAATAATGGAAGTGCCAATTGTTTTGAAATATTTTAGAAAAAAGTATTAATATATCGAGCAAATTATTTTAATTCTTTAAGCTGATTTAATTATTATAGGAAATTGAGAGAAGTGAAAAACAACTAAAGGAAATTCAAGAAAAACATGAAAATGTAAGTGGATTTCTCATAAAAAAAATTATAATCTAAAAATACGATCGTAGTTAATTAAGAGCATTTTAACAGGAAATTCAACGATTAGAATCAAAAATGGCAACGGAAAAACTAATGATGAAAGAAGAAAGCAATCAAATGAAAGCACAACATCAATTAGTAAGTGACTATTTGATAGCAACACTGTCTTATAAGAGAGACTGTTAGTGGTTCTTGCTCTCTGCAAATTAAGCCAAAAGATAGCAAAGCCATTGTATTAATCATAGAATTAAATTTGTGTATTGTACAGTTTAGAGTTGAAAATGGATACTTATTTAGAATTTCACATCATTTAATGTGTCCCGCTTAAGTCTTTAACTGAATTAAGAAACTTTTGAATTTAACACGTACATGGTTATTCGATGTTTAAAAATGAACGTTTTCTATTTCCTCATGTATGAATTATTTTAAAATTATATGATTGTTGTTGATAAACGCAAATCGTTCAATAGTGATTTTTTTTTGAAAATTTTGAAATTTAATATTTAAAAGTATGTGACCCTCGTACTTCGGGGTCACCATTTATGCAACCTTGCTGATTATGGAAACAAGTAAAGAATTCGGGTCATCCTCATATTATGCAAATCAAGCATAAATAACATTCCAACAACGGATATAAAAAGAGACAACCGGCAAGACAAGATCAT
>JAQGBX010000798.1:0-30544 GCA_034698745.1 Megaphyllum sjaelandicum
TAGTGGCGCGACCAACATGCTGTAGGTGCGTCATGTCTTGAATTATTAATTTTCAAAGATTAGGGTTCATCCGAAAAGGACGTCCTCGTGTAGGGGGAGGGGGGGGGGGGATGAAGGTTGAATCACGGACACAATGTGGACATGGGGAGGGAGGGGTGATGACCAACTCGGATGTCCACTCGATAAAAAAATGCCAAATAAAATTAGTTCCCAAAGTAAAAGGGAAATTGAGCGCAATATCGCGTATATAGGCGATGTGTTATAAATTGAAAAAGTCAGTAAACAGGGTACCTCCAGTCCTGGAAAACCTAGAAAAGTCAACGAACTTGAAAGCTCAGAGTCCATTTGCAAACTTTTTTTAAGTACAAATTTTGAAACATTTGCATTTTTCTCGAGCATTAAGTCGCAAAATTTAAATCTTTTCCGAGATTATTGTTACAAATTTTCCCCCGTTTTCTCGAGGACAAATTTGCAAAAATTTATAAGTTTTCACAAGGATAAATTTGCAAAATTTTTCACGTTTTCCCAACTACGAATCTTCAACATTTTCAACTGTTTTCGAATACAGCTTTGTAAAATTTTTAACAGTTTTCGAGGAGACATTTGCAAAATTTCCAACAGATTCTGGATACCGGACACAATGAGGACAGGGGGTAGGAGGAGTCCAATTTTGAGAAAGTTTTAGGACGTCCAAAATTTTTTTGGATGGCCCCTTATTAAATTACACGATAAGCACAGTATACGAATATAATATTATATTATTATATTATAATATTATATTATTATATTATAATATTATATTCGTATACTGTGCGATAAGTGTGGTCATATCAGGCTAGCTTGTTTCATAAGCTGATGAAACAAGCTGATGATTGACAATGTATTTATTATATTGTCAGTTATTTACAATATAAAGAAAGTAAGGACATACGTAATTCAAACTGTGATTTTTTTTCTTTTCATTACTTAAAAGTTGACAATGATTTATAGGTGTATGATTCAAGCCCTTTTTTGGTAGTTCTATTAAATGATCTGCATGTAAGTAGATGACATTCGATCTTATCACATACTCACATGTTCCATTTTCATATCCAAATTTGAATTATTTTCACGACAGGGTTCCTCCAGAAATTTCATTTTCAACTCACCAGACTTTTTCCAGATTTTAAAAAAAAATTCCTAGACCAATGTCAAAACTTGTCATATTTTGCAAAATCGAAGCAGGGAAAATATTTCGATAAATTTACTAATGATAATTTTGAAAATGAACATATAGACAAATTTTAAAAAACTTGCACGAAAAAAAATTGAAAATTGCACAATTTTGTATTTGTTAATTATGTAAAATGTTCGTACGTGCAGTTGAAAAAAAAATTAAAATTACGACTACATACGGCAAAAAAACCGATTCAAGAATTGGAAAAAAAAAATGAAGATCACCTGGCGGCCAGAACGATGCTGTAGAAGATCCCAGCGAGGGACGTCCGCGAATTCCAGGAGCCAATCACAGTATACTGTGAGCCAATGGAGAAGCGACGAGCAGACGACACCGAACAATGGCGACAACGAGGACCGTGAAGACAAGTGAATGAAACAAATCTGAACTTATTCAGGTGTTGGATATCGCGTTTCTCGACGAATTAATAGAAATAAGTGAGTACGAAACGGATTTTTTTCATCTGGTAGCCGTAGTTTGGATGCCGGAATGCGCGCCTCGCGAAAACCTGGCTGGGCTCGTTGCGATGCCCATTTTTGGCAAAGTGAAAATGTGTGGGGTAACTAGCGTGCCTCTGGCTACGCGTTTCTGCGAAAATAATTTTTGAGTGGGATATATGCGACTTTCTCATACCGCTTTTGTTCACGCCGAGGAATGAATGAGAGAAAGTTCGAGCGAACCAGAAATCCAAATTTTAAGAAAAATCTTGACCCAGGCACGTGGGAATACCGATCGGCTGATTGGGTCCGAATATCCCGAGGGGGATTGGAAAGATTTTGGCTCGCTTTTCTGTATGAAACACGGTGTCGGCGACAATATGCATGTACTCCCCTTGGACTACTAGAAACAATTTTTACGAATTGCAGAATTTCGTGTTTTATAAAGCACTTTTCGTGAAATGCCCTCTCTCCCTCTTCCCCATCAACAAAGGCGAAATTTCATAAATCATCCATTTGATGAATAATTAATGTATTACTTTTAATTTCTAAAAAACGTAAATAAGAAGAGCCGACTGAAAGGTTTGTATTTCCTTCCAATGTTGGACCACTGGTACAGTGAAAGCCCGTTAATTCGATCAGTCATTTTATTCGCTTATTCCGGTCATCTCATACATGTAGCATGATAATTATCACGTGTCTACATAACGAAACGCGTGAAACAAGTTTGAGCAGGTTTCATACAAGCAAGGTCACGTTTGGATCAGCAGCTGTACTGATATGGATTTTCAATGTAAGTTAGAAAATTAAATTTCAATCGTTAATTGCAGCAAACAGGCAATATCAAACCCGCTTACTTCTTTTTTTTAACATAATTTTAAAAATACGTAAATACATACGTATAATTAAAACATAAAACATAGAGAAAATTATTTTGATAAGGTCAATTTTTAGCTTGTTTTTTCACATTATTCACGTTTTTTGCAACATTTACTATAATGATAATTTTGTACAAAAAAAATCTTACAAAATTAGCATGAGAAAATTATGCAAATCGCTGGAACCATTGTGATCGAATTAAGCGGCTTTCACTGTAATAGGGATTTTCTTGTGGCGGTACCTGAGGCAATTAAATATCGTAATTTTTAAGTATTTCAGTAGATTAGCACGAAGTTCCAAACAATGGCAATTTACAAAAATAGAAAAAAAAGCCTTAAATTTTCCCCTAAAATGGGTTGCTCAAAATTTAGAAATGCTGTACATGAATCCATCTGTCAGTTTGGATTTTTTTTTAAAAAAAAAATTCACTCACTTATATCAACAATACTTGACTGGAAGAATCGCTCAGAATGGTTTCGAGCCCTGACATGTCTGTGCATTTATACGTACATGTATTAACAAATTGGGAACTCAAAAAAACTGAAATAGCCAGTGCACCTGGTCTTACTTGGGATTAACTAAGTTTCGGATTCAGCATTCAACAAAGATTGATCAACCTAAAATACAGTCAGCTGTGGAAGGGCTGTGGCATTTAATCACGTGCTTATCACCTGAAAACAGGGGGTTATCTCAAAATCCATTTTCCGCATCTTTCAAATGCTAAGTCCTGCGCTATTTTTAAAACGTTTTAGAGGTTAAAATCCTGGAATGAACAAATAAATACTGCCTCGCAGAAATTTTTGAGTGACAATCGATGGAAAATGAGCATTTGAACGCAAAAAAGATTTTTCCGGTGCCCGCGGAAGTACTTCCGCTCACATACCATCCCGTTATGAATTGTTTTTTGACAATTTTCCACTTAGTGAAAATAATAACACGGATTGGAACACATTATTTAAAAGTACACGTTCCAAAGCTGGAAAAAAAAATTCGTCAATTATGTTTCACAAAATTTGCGAAGAAATGGCAATCAGGATTCCCCCAAAAATGTCATATTCAACTTCCCTGACTTTTCCAAGCTTTTAAATAAATTTCCCTGATCGAAACAATGTCAAAATTGCATCTGCTAATGTTATCCACGAATTTGCGAAATCGATATAGGAAAATATTGAATATTTCTTTGCAAAACTTACTATAATAATAGTTTTGAACAAAAAAAAGAGAAAATTATGCAAATTTAGGGTGGCCACAGGTCAGGGAAGTCAGGGAAAGTCAGGAAAAATAAAAGTTGTCAGGGAAGTCATGGAAATGTCAGGGAATTTTTCCCAAATAAAAGCAAACTGCTATGCGTGCACTCAGCCTGCTAGCAGCTCCATCCCCAATCATCTTCAGCTAGACTCGTGACAAAATCTAGTGTTTTGCCAAGCTTCTCATTGCAATTGTTATTTTATTTTTCATTATGACAAAAAATGCATTAACGAGTAAGTTTTGGTCAGGAAATTTTGTATTTTAGTCAGGGAAAAGTCAGGGAAAGTGAAAATGAAAATTTTGTTGCCACCCTGAAATTGATTTTCAGAAAATGTTCAAAGTTTTGCAAATGTGCAAATGTGTGGAGGTGAAAGGGGCAAATTTGTCTTCGGAAAATATTGGAAGTTATGCGATAAAGAAAGTCACACTTTTTTTTTTGGTTGAAAATTTTGGAACATTGACGTACTCGCAAAACGTGGCAAATTTTGCAAACTATTTCCTCGGAAAATATGGACAGCTTCACAAGTTTGTCTTCCGTAACTGTTGAAAATTTTGCAAATTTGTACTGAGGAAATTTTTTTTAAAAAATAGCAAATGGGCCGTCAGCTAAACACGTTAAGCATTAATTATGGATTGTGACAACATTAATACGTTGAATTTCCCTGACTTACTCAAAATAAATCATTCTTCCTTGACTTTTCTAGGTCTGGGAGAACCATTGCAATAAATAAAACATGTAAGACAAGATGTACTGAAAGACTTTTAGAAAATCTACGAATTCGGGAATCGTTGCGTGTGTCGTATTTTATAGAAAAAAAAACTGCTGATGAGCCTCCCATCAGCAATGACTGTACGGGTGTGTCACGAAAAAATATATTTCGTTTGAGTCACACGAGCTGAGCCCGAGATCATCTCGGAGCAACATTTGGTCAGGACGTATAGCAACAACGTGCATTTGTGTACAATTTCGCCAAATTTCAGCAAGGGTGAGCCCACCGCCTGCGCAGCAATTTCGCAGTTTGCACTCGGACCTAATTTTAGAGCGAGGCTCGGGGGAGAGGAAAATTTATTTTCGGTTTCTGTCGTTTTTCGGGCTCAGCAAGCCTTCCCAAATTAGCCCGGCAATGGGCTGGGTCAGCCCGGTTCCGCATTTCCCGGAACCGGGGGGAGGGGGGAGGCTACGAAAGTCAAGCTCAGCACCCAACGAAAGGGTAAATGTTGACGCTGGGTCATTGCCTGTGGGGTGAACAATTTCAAACCCGAGCTAAACTGACGGCGATAGCAAATAAGCGAGTTTTCCACGAGTTGCAATATGGCCGCCACGTACTTCCCGATGCAGGTTCACTTTCTCAGCGCGAGATAAGCAATGCGTTCGATCTACAGTAGTTTTTTGGAAGATGAAGAGTGAATTGAAGCGCGGGATCCTTATGAAATCTAACGATTTATTAAAATAAAAAGATAATATCGAACTGAATTTTGAAAAAATATTTTCTAGTTTGAAAAACCAAAAACTAGCAAATAAAAGTCATTCTTTGCAAAATTTTTAATGGATTTAAGAAATGAAGCAACTTAGGAAAATCTAGCACTGAACGGCTGGATTATTATAACATTCTGGAAAATTTCTAAAATGTCAAACCTCAAATATTAATTAAAAATAGTATAAAGTTTAAAAAATTAAAAAAAAAAACGTTGAGAAACTTGGGAGAAATATGTGAAATTCAAACAAATTTATGCTCGTAGTTATATTTTGGAAAATTCCTATAAATATTAACCGATGACTAACCTCAAATATTAATTGAAAATAGTAGTAAAAGTTTTTTTTAAGTTGAGAAACTTGGGAGAAGTATGTGAAATTCATAGAAGTTATGCTCGAAGTTGCAGTGATGCTTTAAAACTGTATTCTATTTGAAATTGAAAATGAATTTATCTTTGTTTGCAGGCCATTTTTTTCTCATTCTCTTGTCTCCACACAATACAAGCGTTTCCAGCAAAAATGGATCCCCAATCCGACGAACGACCATCCCCAGGCCTCAACATGGGGCATGGATTTCTCAAGAAGATTGAACAAAACCAAGTGCTGCGAGAAAAGCAGGTACAGTTTGGATATAATTTCAATTGTCAACATCGCACCTAATGAAACGCAATCACGAATGCAATCTTAAATCATGGCCATAAAATGTTAACTTCAAAATTGCATTCGAATGGAGAATGGGGAGAAAAAAAACTTAAAAAGTTGCGAAGAATGCATCTTTGCCTGGTTTTTAGACAAATTTCCCTGACCGACAACAAAATGACAAAGGCCAATGCGTCGCAAATTTAGCGTGGAAAGGTTTTTATATTTTTTTACACATTTGTATTCGGAAATGTTAAAAAACTGTGCTGGGAAAAGGCTGTACATTTTGAAAATGTGAACCTTTAAATAGTCTCCCACTTGTGTCCTCATTTTTAGCCAGTGTCAAATAATGACGTCAATTACCAGAAATTTTTTATAACTTTTGGTTATTTTATGCTAAAAAAATGACCACTCAAAACACGCCCACAAGATGACGTCGTTTTTTGGTCACTTTTCGCCCAAAAAATGCCCACTTAGAAACGGGCCATAAAATGAACACGTACAGCATGCAACAATTTTATTTCTCCCCAGTTATTTGGAAATAATGTCATTTCATTTAGTAATATATTAGTACAGACTACAATTTTACCCTCATTTGCCCTATATGAAAACTATACATACTGTCCATAACACACGTGCTATTGCAGTTAAGGTTAATTAACCCTATAATTAAAATTGAAAAATATTCCTGGGCACGAAGCAAAACGATAATTTGGTTTTATAAGCATATCCCAACAAGCACTGAATATAAGGCCATTGGAAATTGATTTCTTATTTATGGTCGACCCCCTGGGCCCCGTCCCAACAGGAATAAAAAAAATGTCCCACGCAGGTGCGCATACGTAGAACGCAGAGTGGTAAATGCAATCTGACATGTAGTCGAAGAATTATCAACGTAAAATCCAAAAAGTTAATGCTATCAATATTAAGGATACTGCAGCCAGAAGCTTTACGAATCGAACATTTTGCCAACCAATGCAACCATGAAGTCACGTGTGCAAAATGTACGAGTTTATCAGTGTTTTTAAATCAATGAATACATTGTTGTACATTCGTTTTACACGAGTGATGAGTGATTTCACGCGGCAATGCAGCAGCAAGCAAATAAACTGAATTTGTTCGTAGGCCTGGGAATAAACCTCAATTCAGAGAAATTTAAACAAAATCTGGACTGGTACAAACAAAATCTGGACTGGTACCAACAAAACTGGCCTGCTTCTGCTGAGCTACATTTTCCTTATTATTGTTGTTGTTTCCACCTAGGTCGTTCCAAACGTATTCTAGGAATAGGTTACACAAGGCATGACCCCCTTAGGCCTTAGCGCCTCAAAAATCATCAATTTGAAATTAAAGTTTTGAAACTTTAGGTTGTAATAACAAATAAAATTGATTGGCCGGTAAAACAACTGCCCGATTTGATTTCCAGGTAGGGTACCCCCAGACCGGGAAAAAATGAGAGTCAGGGAACTTGAAAATGCCCGGAAAAGTCAGGGAGACGTCAGGAAAGAATGACTTATTTTGAAAAGTCAGGGAAATTCAACGTAGTCTAGTACAAATTTTCCCCGTTTTCTGAGGACAAATTTAAAAAATTTTCTACGTTTTCCGAGGACAAATTTTCTAAATTTTCTTATTTTCCCAAGTCAAATTCGCAAAATTTTCCACGTTTTCCGAGGACAAATTTGCCAAATTTTCCACGTTTTCCGAGCAAAATATTTTCCTGTGTTGATTTTGCAAAATATGTAAATTTTTGACATTGTCATTGGTCAGGGAAATTTTTTTAAACCTATAAAAGTCAGGTAAGTTAAAAATGAAATTTCTGGAGGAATCCTGCCAGGGCTCCCTCAGAAACTTCATATTAAACTTTCCTGACTCGGAAACTGTTAAAAATGTTTGAAAATGTGCACTCGGAATAGGTTACAAACTTTGTAAATATGTCTTCAGAAACTTTTGAAAATATTGCAAATTTGTCCTCTGAATGGGTCCTGAGCTAACCATGTGAAACTATTAATTTTGGATTGTGACGAAATGGATACCTTGAACATCCCTGAGTTTCTTTTAAATAAGACACTCTTTCCTGACTTTTCCAGACATTTTCAAGTTACCTGAATTTTCCAGGTCTGACGGAACCCTGATTTCATTTTCCTTTTTTTTTTCTCAAAATAACGCACACTTATCCCTCTAAATTGGTAAAATTTAACATTACGATAGCAAATTTCATCATGTATTACAGACTAGAGAGGACATTGGAAAGCGGGGAAAGAAAGTTGCCTTCCAAACGCGAAGCTCTAAACCCCCCATGGAAATCTACAGACCTCCCAGTAAGTATCCCACTTGTAAGTACTTTAATGTCTACTATTGTGAAATTTAGCTTGAAATTTAAAAAAGTTGTTAAGAAAAAAAAACATTAATTAAAAAGGTTGTCGGGGTACTTGAGAATTACTAGTGAGGTTTAAAGAGCACCTTAATTGGATTGCCTTCATGTTCCTTGTCCAAGACTATCAAGGGTCTATGAAAACTTATTATCAAGGAATTTGCATGTGGCGTTCAATCCTCCAAGCAAAAGGAGTTGCAGGGACAATGGCAAAATTAGCATTGACCAGCTGTGCATGCATTATTTGTAAATCTGTTTGACCTTCCCCAAAAGCTGCTTGTCCGCCATTTTCATCTTGTCCACGTTTCTTGTTGCAGGTCTTCGACGTGGCTCTGGTGACTTCTCCGCCTTTCCCACGCTGCAGATGAGTGCGGAGGGCGTGGAGACCATGTCCTGGGTCCGGCCCCAGTCGCCCACGTGCGCTGGCCCGCCACAGCCCATGGTCCTGTCCAAGAGCCGAAGCACCACGGCGGCCCATCGTGTCCACTTCCAGGCGCCACCCGCTAGCCAGCAGCCTCCGACCAAGAAAGAGCCAGGAGGATACGGACTAAAGCGGTCCAAAAGTCTGGGTTCGGGCGAGATGAAGCTGTTCGCCGCGCAGGAGAATCTGGACGTGAGCGGCTTCAGTGTGGACGTTCAGGCCACCATCAAACGCGCCGTCGAAGGTAAGGAGTCTTGGCAGGACGATCGTGGCTAATGCAAGGACCACCAGGCTCACCTCTGTTCCATCCGTCTGTTCCAGATCCCAACCGAGTTCCGGCTCGCCAACTCATGGAAATCGTGCGGCACATCTTCAACAATGTCTTGGACAGCTGCAAATACGCGGAGCCCACAGCCAGACTTTGTATAGCTATCATAGAAGTAAGAGATCGTCCGGTCGAAAAACCGTTGTTTTTGAGCATGCTTGGAAATTGTACTTGTTCTGAAGAAATCGTTGAGTAGGGGAATTATGTCAAACGTTCTTGTTCTGCGTTGCTTTTTCTCTGAGGCAGAAAATATATTTCCTTTAATTTTATTGATGAACTTTTATCTAGAAATTATGAAGGCAGCTAATGTTTATTTAAGCTCTACATTTCGGCCAAGGTATGGCCTTCTTTAGGTGCTACCACATTTGTTATTATATGTAGCTCCTGAAGGCCATACTTTGGCCGAGGCGTACTGTAGAGATTTAATAAATAACGTTTGCGGATATAAATATGTCTCGCCTTTATAATTTTAGTTTCACCCAACCACTTGAGGAATCATGGAACCAATTAGTTTTACCTACAAAGGCAATATACAGGGTGTTTTTCAATTCATGGTACAAACTCAAACTGGTGTTAGAATGAACTAAGGTAAACATTTTTCACCAAAGAACCTAGGGTCCAAAGGTCACTATTAAAAAGTTATGAATGTTTTAATTTTGGAATTTTTTAACAAGGGAGTAAACGGAGGTGCCCCTTTCGAAGGACTGTCCCGCATAGCACACTCGTTTGTAAGGAAAGCTATGTGCAAGGGGCACCTCCGTTTACTCCCATGTTAAAAATTTCCAAAATTAAAACATTCATAACTTTTAATAGCGACCATTGGGCCCTAGGTTCTTTGGTGGAAAATGTTTACCTAAGTTCACTCTAACACCAGGTTGAGTTTGTATCATGAGTTCAAAAACACCCTGTATACTACTACAGTATAATAATCTCATGTAAAACAGGAAAGATCATTAGTTCAATTGTCATTATGTGTTTAAGCGTTGTAGTACTATGTATCAGTATGCTTGTTATTGACATTATAGTTTCACCAATCAACAGGGCTACCTTATTGCTTTTGTTGCACTAAATAAGTGGTTGCAACTAATGATAGTGCAGCTATTAGTTGGTGAAATAGAGCCGTTGATGTTTGAAAAATCGATGTATGGTGACATTCAACATTTTCATTAATTATCATACACCATGTTTGTTACAGCGGTTAGCAAAAAAAAAAATGTCCATGGTGGGTATAATACATGATAAGATAGCGGTAAGCTGACCCAGAATGGTAAAAATACGTTCCTCGCCAGGCTAGAGGCCAACACTTAAAATTATGGGATCATTTCTCCGAAAATTCAACAGTGAAATTGAATTCAAATTGATCCTCATGAGACGCCAAGTTACTGCGTAATTCCAAACGTTTCCTGCCATTACTGCCATAAAAATCGTTTGCTGTTTGAAGTCCCCATAAACTTAGTCCGCATCTACGAAATGCTGTAAGCCGTAAAGAGCATGATGCAGCTTTTTAAACTTTCCATGGTAAATGCTTAGTAAAAGTCATGCTGTTAAATTTAACGCAGAAAACTGGTCGGAATTTGCCATCAAAGATGCCATTTCCAGGTTTTATGCTGAACATATGCTGCGTTAGTGGTGTGATGTGAATAGCCCTTGAAATGGTCGTGTCGTTCTGCAGGTAGCGCGGCCTTTTGTTTAACATGGCAAGCACAATGAAAGCAAAGCCAAATGACGGAAATTCCATTGATTTTACAGTAAAACCTTGAAAAGTGACCACCTTTGAATGGTGACTACCTGTTTATGTTGACCACTTTTTAGTGTATTAGTTTTTCAAGTGTACATTACCTTCATAAAAATTCTCAGTTTAGTGACCGCCTGTCTATTGCGTACAGTGATCAGTATGTCACTGTGTGTTGTCTTTTTGCAATTTTTACATTGTCGATGTACCTTAAAAAGTGACCAGATAACCTTACATGTAGATAGTGACATTTAACTTCCTACAGCATTGCTACTCCTGAAGAGCTTAAATAAGAGATTATTGATGAAATTACAAAGGAAGATAATACTTTTGAAATTTCTGATGGGAAAAGTGATAATTGTGAAGAAATGGAAACTGTGATGATTTCAAAACTGGATGTTTTGGAAATATATAGCAGGTTAAAAATATATGCTTTTTCAAATTGCACAGAAATTATAGATCATGTTATTCAGATCGAAAAATAACTGAAAACATGCTCATAAAAAGCAAAAAAAAAAAACTTGGTAATTTTTTCTTTAAAAAAATTGTGTATTAAGGCAATAAAAATACTGTATGTAATGCACATTGACATTATGATTCTGAACTTCTTTGGTTTTGTGGTTTTCTACATGTACACTGTATTACAGTATACATGTATAAGTTCAGTGTACATGTACAGGTACAATATTTTAATTTAACTCAGGCATTCTTTGTACAGGGACTACACGTTTACATTGACCAAGTTAGCATTTTTTTGGTGGTCACTTATAACAGGTTTTAATGCACTTTAATCCAATTCTTTCAGATGCAGATTCCAAAGGAAATGGTTGAATCAAAAATGTTTTTTAAAAGTACTGCAAACATGTTTCAATAAAAAATATGATAGCAACAGGTCATGCCCCTGTCAAAACTACATGTATATACATTCACAATATGCCAATTGGTACAATGCACATGTTTATTAAAAATGACATTGTATATTAACGTAGTGACTAGTATGTTTAGATAAACTGTAGCACCAAACCTGAATTCCATAAAATAACGGCAACAAACCAAACCTATCGTTCAAAGTATTAGACATTAACTTCTTACACCATAACTTTTGAACTTATTGTTTAAACACGTACAGGATAATCTAAAAGTATAATCTACAGTGCCACTTTCTGCATTTTCGATAACGTGTTCAAAATCTCTGCTTCTTAAAATTATTCAACACAAGCAGACTTTATTATTTGAGTTATACCTCTGATGGAGCTATCTTTCCACAGAATTCATAGAACTTCAATTTTATAAACCCATTTTTGAATCTTTGTATTTCATTTCTGGACACGATTTTGCCCTGCTCTGCTTTAGGGCCCACTTTTTCAACAAGCATTGCCCCCTACAATTTCATGTGAGAAAATGCAGTTTTCGCGAAGCATTGCCAGACTGATTTGGTCACGTACTGCATGCCAAATCTCAATTTCGAGACAAGTGAATCTGTCCTTCCCTGAGCACTAGTAGATACAGCCGTGAAATATATAGAGAGATGTGATTCCATTTTACTATAACAATAGTTATGGGTAAGAGCAAACTAGCACGTACAGGTCGTATACCACGTAGCCTTTAGCCCACCATTGAAAATCCATGAAAGTAAATGAAATCGGCTCTCTAACAAGGGGATTAGATGGGGCACGCACGTTGCTCAGTACGAGCTCCAAGGAATTTTGTTGGCCAAGGCAAATATATTGGACCTGCATTAAATTGGGGGAAAAACCGTGACACGGCAGTATAAGTGTTCCCCAGGTGAACTGCAGTGAGTGCAGCATTGCCCCTTTTAAGGAAATAGAACAGAGCGAGTGACATGTTCTCGAAACAACATTCAATTGTTGTGATAAGAGTGAAAAACTTAAGTTCTTAACTTAGTTTCTGATATATTAACCCAGAAAAATAGTACTGCGATAAAACGCAAACGAGAGTACAATGCAATTTTCTACATTATGATGTTCAAAAATAGCACAAAGACTTTATTAAAGCTGATAATTGTCATTAGAACAGCAGACTCTAACCAAGGTATTTTATACTTTTATTTCTACAAAACATCTACTTTCAACGTTATATTGCTAACAAATTGTGGTAACTTCTTTTAATGGAAATCAACCATATTGTCAGGATAATCTGTGCTCTTTACAATGAACTAAGTTCGTGAACAAAGTTTATGCGCAACAGCCAAGTACTATACATGTATTTAGTATGTACAATCAGGCTATTTAAAATCATACATTTACTGTTACATCCCAATGACAGATTTTTTCAATTTTAATTGCTCATGGACGGCCGGTTAAGATTGGTTGGTTGGCTGATTTAATGGCGCAATTCCTATTGGCAAAGCCGGTTAAGAAAATTTGTTAAATCTTGTAATTTAGAAAAAAAGATGAGTTAATCGACCATTGAGAGCAATCTCCTTTAAGAAAATTCTCCATCAAATCGCGGCCAACATCATGGCCCACCAATCTGAATTTTAAGAATTTGCTCATTATTTTCAAATTCCTCATAATATTAAAAAAATGTTATCGAGCCTTAATTAAGACATTCTGCAATGCTTTTGCCATTCATACAAGAAATGTTGAAAACAATACACAAAAGAAAATTTTACAGATCTATTTCTTTATGGTAGTTGAATATTCTGAAGCAATTACGAAAGAAGCAAAAACCTTCCAACAGGCATGTGCAGGAATTGGATGCAAAAACATTGAAAGCAGCGCGGATATTTGATGTCAGGAAAATGCACTGGGCATATCGGCTTTTATGCATGACAATAAACCACCGTTAGGAATATATGCAAACAACTAACGTAAAAGTCGAATAGCAAGCAGCCAAATAGCAAACATGGCAAACGTCTGTTTATATAAGTATAAGGTTTATGAATACAGCATGTAAACAAATGCATTTTTCCTTTCCCATCCTTTCACTGCATAAGTTTCAATTTCAAGTTTCCCATAAGCCTTCCATCATTTCAAAGATGAAAAATTGAGGACTCAGAACCGGTCGTCATACTAGAGTAAGAATTGCATAGATCAATATGTATTGGATCATTTTTACTTGGATATCACTAGAGAAACTTTCAATTTTTGCAAAAAAAACTTTTTGTTCCATAAAAGATTTATATAAAGAGTTGGAAAGAAAGATGGCCAGCATTTGAAGAACAACTCATATACATGTACATGTATATGAGACTATAGAGTGAATTTCGCCAACGTTTTGCATATACAGTAGTTGATGTTTCTTTAAGTAAGCAATCAAAAATAAAAAGTGTGGCTGCATGCACTATTATAATGCTTTTGAATCAATGAAAATAACAAGTACTGAGTGAAATACCCGCCGGTGTGTTTCTTTTAAATTGTTGAGATATTTTATATCACCATGCAGGAAGCTGACAGAGCAATACACCATGCATATGTTTCATTTCCAAAAATATATTCTAACTATTTCAAATTCAAAAATTAGGCTAATGATACACTTTGATACACTGTATGATTAGCAAATTTTTACTACATGTAATTGTCATTGAACCATTTAAGAAACGCACTATTTAATAGTCAATGGGCATACCAACAAATACTATTGAAACATTGATTCATATCCTTTTTTGAAAATACAACTTTAAAACGAAGTGTTTATTACATAAGAAAAAAAGAAGCATTTTTAGTGCGCAAGAACACGTTGATTGTATTGAGCTTTCCTGTCCTAACAGCTCATTTATGGACACGCAACTCTCCTATATTAAATATTTTGTGACTCTTCTAAGCATTCCAAAATAAGCCATATTTATCATCAGATACACAACGATATTTAGCCTTGGATTGCGATAATCCGGGGCATGGAAAGCATTTAATTGCTTAGGGACTTCAGGAACATTTTTATAAGCAATTAGCACTGTCTCTCAGGTCGCCAGAGCCCTCAGTTTGGCAGAAAAGGTTGTTGATCGATCTGACTCAACTCTTTTTTTATCATCAAGAGAAAGAAACTTCAACAACATTTATCTGGTAAGATCTAGGTGACGTTTGATTCGTTGGACAAGAAGGCTGTATTTCATTACGATGGTGCAAAAGATGAAACCATGAAAAAAAAACGGGTCGAGTCGATACACTTGAAATGAAGATGGTTTATAAGCATTAATAAGGCAGCAGCTTGGTGATTCAATCAAACGTTAATGAGTCGGATCAAACCGATACCATTCCATCGTCGCAATCGATGCTCGAGGTCAAAGTGCTGATGTGACAATTTAATTAAACGCTCGCAACTATCTCATGGATAGACCGTCTGGTAGAATATTACATACATGTACACGTATTCTCATCTACATGCATCATCTTTAATTTAAATAGCATTATTAGAATACACTTTCTCTAAAGTATTTGACGCTTTGTCACATACTGTACGTTTGCCGTGGCATTTGTAAACATTTTTTTAAGTTTTACGTTGCATTGTGACGGTTAACCGTCACAATTTTAAGATATAGACTCGAAAACTATTGCATGTTTGCAGAGTACTGAATATGTCTGCATATGTATCCTTTTGGACTGCATTGACCTTTAATATGCCGAGTAAAAATTCATATGCATACAAAGTATGGTAATCCAGTGAACTATTTCTGAAAAAAAAAACACCTGAGCATTTACAAAATTAATCGCAGCACTAAATGTTCATTATCAAGTGTCAATAATGACTACACATTTTATAATATCACAAATTAGGTTCATAAGGAGCTCATGCGGAGTTTTAGTCCGATAGAGTATGAGCTGACGTAGGGCACTGAACTGAATTTGAATTGAGAATGCACCTGACAAAGATTTGAAAAAACAAAGAGACGTAAAGCAACTAAATAAATTTAAAAGCACATTCCAAAATATTATTCATCACAATTTCAATTGCATTTTCAGCATGAATTTGCTCGTTATAACAGTTAGTTTAACATGAACAAGCAGTCTGATTGAAATTAATGTACATGTACAATGCATTTTATACCAAAATTTACCACCAAATGCATGAGGGTCATACATGTATATTGAGCATGCAGGATGTTCACCTTTATATTCTAAAAAAATGAGCATGTCATTAAGCGAAATCGTAACATTTAAACACTACCAGAAAACACAAACTTGCGGGATAATGGCAATGAACGTTATACGCAAGGCGCAGTTACACCAAGTCTACATGCAGCGAACACGAGTAGAAAAACCCATTACGAAATGCATGATAACCATTTGTTTTTATGCTAAGACCGGCCCCCATTTCAGATGAAAACTGTGTCGCACAAAGCCATGCAGGCAAGAAAATCAAATTTGAAATGTTCATAAATGTGCTTGAATTGGATGATAATAAAAAGGAAGCAGAGAGGAAGACATGGGGTTGCGCTGATGTACATAACGACTCTGTTTACACGAAACGAAGATTTAGTTGTAAAGGGGCATTTAATTTTCCCCGAGCTTATCTTCTATAGAGGGAAACGTATGGCTTTTTTATGGTCAGAAGAACGCCTTTTGTGCGCGAGAAAATGGCACAAAAACTTTTTGGAAAATTAAAATGCGATACGAAACGACACATGGGGGCAAGAGAGAAAACCGTTCATAACCAACGTATACCCACATTTCAGGAATATATTCATAATTAAGTGCATCAACCATTGATATATTGCACGCAGTGGCTTTTTCTTCGTAAAAACATTGGGCTTTCAAAAAGACGAGGACCCCTTAAAAAAACTATTAGTTTAATAAAGCATAAGCGATTTTCGCTCCAATGAGCGCTTTCTTTTCCTAAAATAGGGAGACGAATCTCATCGACAACAACGTTTATGCGCAGAAAGCTATGCCAAAAAACGTACTTCCAACTGGGAATATGTGGGAAGGCAAAAGAAGCTTAAGCTTCAGGCGCGGTTCAATGGTTAACATACATGTATTTTGGGGAATTCGGGAATAAAAAACAATAGCTTTATTCTTAAAAGGCATGTTTTTCAGAATTTCCCCAGTTACGTGTATATATAACTTGCATTAAATGCAACAATTATACATATCTATAAGACAAAAATGGTGATATTCAAACTACTTGCCGTAGTACGATGAGCAATTTGATAAAATAATGTAAAAAACAAAAGCATCTTGTATTTTTAATTGTTATCATTAAACACTATGCCTCCGATACAATGCAATAAGTATGTTATTATTGTTACATACCGCAATAAACATGTATAACTGCTTATAAAAAAACTTCAAGATTATGGTATTTACTAACAGAATTATAGTCCGAAATGGGCAACGTTGTAATTGGCAGACAGAAACGGGGAGAGTTGTCAATATTCTGTACTTTACAAGAATAACAGCAATAGAATAAATTTAGCCAAACAAGTTTAAACCCAATTAACTTCTCTGAAAATTGATTCAAATTCTGGAGCTGTATCGTCTAATTTACTTTAATAAAATTACAGAATCTTGTAATTGAATTTCCTTTCTGGTAAACAAATACAGAAGTACACCACAGTTTTCTCAAACTTGTCAAACATTTAAAATTTCAAAACTACTGCACTATTACTCCATCGCTGAAGATGCAGGTCTACGCATGACCGGTGCATCCACCATGACGTCAAATACACAAGTTTTTAGAGTAAGCCCAGCCTGCCCAGGAAACTATTTTATAAGTTCCCCGCCACATTTATAGATGAAGATTTAACAGAGTTTTTCCAAATCAGGGACCAAATCTCGTTCGTAGTCTGTGTAAAGAGTTAGAAGTGTATACGTTTACTAATCCGATTCAAGACGATTCACCACCACGGCATGACATTAAGTGACCATTTCTTTTTATGTAGCGCAATTAAATCTGGTTGCACTGCAACGGCACAGCGCTTGAATTAATGGCTCATCCTGCCAATGAATCGAGGCCTGCATGCGGATGGTTTTCACAAACTAAATGCCAGGGCTGCGTCTTTTAACGAAATTTTGCAATCAGCTTAATAGTTGAGCACACAAGCCGCTGGGAATGAATAACAAAACTCGCATTTGGATAATTAAAGATCATGAGCAAGAACACGGTGCAACATGCCAGGAAAGAGCAACGAGGTTAGGCACTTTAAATTACTGGGTCACTCCAGAGACTGACTTTTAATTCCTTTTCTTTCGACATTTCGTGGGCAACGTGGCATTTGTTTGCTTCCGTGCCAATCTTAGTGGCAGCCTTATTTCGCGGCATTAAGTGGATTACCCGAGTTAAGACTTAAAAACATTGATTGTGTTGGTAAACACCGCGACGATTTTCTATTAAAAAGGTTTTAAGGAAAGCAAGGAGCTGCTCTTGGATGACTTCAATCACCGATCCAACGCCGGCTAATTGAACGCATAAATTAACGAAGAATCTGAGAGAATCTATTAATTCCCTAAAAAGCGAAACGCTAACGAGAGGATTTTTCTCTGAATTAATGTAGCTTAAGTAGAGACGATTGAGACGTATAAAATACGTTCGCGACATCTTGGCGTATATCGTGGCAAAAGCATTGGTGTATAGAAGAAAATGTTCTTTGCAGTAATTTGCATTACGAGTTTTAACCTTAGGCCCACACTTCTGTTAGAGACTATAGCTATAGATGTGAAGTTTTCTTCTTACAGAAGTATGAAGACTATCTGATTTAATAGAACTAAAGCCACCTATAGTTTGCAATTTCTTCGTCCATGGAAAGTTATCCATATTTCGAACATTGTACAACACTCCTGAAAAACATTTGCTCATACACTGCCTTTCCATAATAGCATTCAAATCAATTCAACTAGGTACCCTATAGTCAGAAAATAAATGCCATATGGTAGGGGGTTTCGCCCAATTGCAGGAGAATGCTCCTACGTCAGTTGCGATCGACTATATGCATCATTGTTAAATTGAATTTGTAAAAAAATCTGAACTATATTTTTATGAAGATTATTCCATCGTCTAATCGCATGCAAAAACAAGGACCAAAAGTAAGCATCCGTCTAAACACGGAGCTCGGTCAAGGATTTATAATGGCTATGCCTACTTCTAGAGTGATTATTAGGCCGAAAAAATGGGAAACGAGGTTCGAACTGCAAAGAAGGTTAAAGCGTTTAAATAATCCCATGGATAAAATTTCTCGTCTGGCCTTTAATGAATTCCAATTTAAAGAATGAAGCATCTCTGTCACATGTTGGACCATTTCTAGATCCTGAATTTGATTCACCCTGTGAGGGTTTCAAATAGAAGCGCAGTATTCCAACATAGGGCAAACCAGAGCCGCATAGCCAGTTTCCTTTACATTTTCAGAACACTATCGAAAATGCGTTCAATAAATCTTAGGCGTTGGTTTGCTATGCAAAAGAAATGTGCTAGGAAGCTTAGGTTTTAAGATTTATAAGTTGATTTAAAACAATTTCAATTATTGAACTGTATGTAAATCGGAAGAAACGTCAGTTAAGAACCACAAAGCTATAATCAGAAGTAATAGTGTAGCAATCAAATGGAAAACGCTTTTAAATCTGACGAACATATACTCGTACTAACGGGCATTAAATCCCATCTCCAATAAGTTGTGTTTATGCTTGAAAACCCAATATCAGAAACAAAGACTCGAACTTCCAAATCGATTTTCATCAACAAACTCCAATTTTACCACTTGTATGGGCTGCCATTCCAATTTAAAGATGTCAAGAAGATGCCAAATCGAAGTTCACCGGATGTGACCAAGAGTTTATACAAACTTCATTGCTGTGAAAGCTTTAAGAACATAATGTAAATTAGAAAAAAGAAACTTAACTAGAAAGGCTAAATCATTAATTAGTAATTCTCTGCCAAGGCAATTTTCATGAAAAAAATGGTTTCTAAATACCTTCGTATATGTATGGGTTAATCTTGACACTTACAAAATTAGTTTTTTTTTTCTGCTCACAATGAAATCTGCATTGACAAGGTTGTTTAAGCGCCGAAAGCACTCTACATAATACCTAAAATCAGTGACATATACTTGATAGGGCACTTTAATTAATGGTTCATCCTTAAATCGGTAGGAAATGCCATTACTATTTCATCCAGGACTTTCATACCGCTTATAAAACGAGCATTTCAGCGCCCTATTCAGGTCACGTCAAATAAATCTAAAACAAATTTCCTCCATGCTCCATACTTTCCTTCCACAAAGTAGAAATTTATTATCTGACCTGGCCTTGTCGTGACATCGAGGTCGTTGCATTGCTCAAGCGCATATCCGAAATCAGAAATACTATTAATAATTCCCTATAAACAACGGCCATTCGGTTGAAATGTTAACATAACGGATGTTTGGCACATGTCTGTTTAATATTGGAGCCCTGCAATTTTTTTGTTGAATTTCGTTTAACTGTTATGAAACGAAAAATTTCGAAAACATGCCCTAAACCGCCAGTACATCATTATGTTATGCATTAATCTTTAATGCAACGATGCATCAACAAATGCATATCCTCTTGTATTTCGTACATATTCTCCAAATGTGTGTAAAATACTGTACTTCCACATTTGCCATATTACTTTTCTCAACCGTTCTTCGAGCCCTATGGGTCAGTGTTGCCATGGTGCGAACGAGTAAAAGCATGCAGTAGCCCATTGGCATGCAGGTCTCTCCAGCTGCCAACGCGCAGGAAGACAGCCCAGGAAATTGAAGTGGTCAACTCAAGATTTACAACACATCAGTGCATTCACAGGCGTACGATACGAGCAATCGAGTGCTCTATCGCGCATTAGCCCAACGTGGCGTAAGAACGACCAATTATTGAACGAACATCTGAATTGACCGCAGAGCTCGGCTACTTTTCGAAATCCAAAACAAACTTCTGAACCAATGGTCTCGTGGTTTAGCGTTCCATGGATCCGCTAACGCCATCGTCTTTAAGCTGGACTTTTGCACTTTAATTTCAGCTTATCCATGAGTTTTCCGACACAATTGTATTTTACTGAATTATGCAACAGTGGCATGTCCATATATCCTAGGGGAAAATAATCGATTTCTGTCATAGCGGTCAGCAAGGACTGGACGTTCAGTTCTGAAGAAATTATTTTTTGTGGACTTAAACATGAACGCGCTCTATTGCATACATGTATAAGCTACCTCGAGCGTTGTTAAATAAAATAAACAACCAATCAGTCAACAGAAAAAACGTAGACCAAAACCTGCTCAAGTCATCTGTACTTAATTATGCTGGTCAGTCAATACATTCTTTGTAACGTTCAAGCCAACGTATACCGAAGACGCCCATTGTACTGAAATGTTCTTAATCAAAATTCTTCCCGTAGCAGGATACATCACGGGAAGTTTGATGATGATGGCTTAATCTCATCATCTGGATAATTCAAAAGTGAAGTTTTGGAAGGATCCAAAGGCGAATGTTTCGGGCTGCTTTTTTCTAAGCATATAACTCAGTTTTGCCTGACTGGAGGCTGCAAGCATGAACGCCTTTGCTTATGTTAGTAACACTCAGTCATCCAAAATTGCATCCTCGGAGACAAAAGAAAAATGAAGGCATTATTAAAGCGGAAGTTCATCAGCCAAAAGCGAAAAATCGAAATTGCGAAATGCCATAACACGAAAAATGGGAAAAAAAAAACAAGGCATAATTCTAAGAAAATTAGCGAAAATCAGCCACAATGAGTTTCCCCAGGACACGAGTGGAAATTGCGATTGATGCAAATTACGAACAAAAATGAAGCAAGGCAATGCAATTTGCATATGCTTTTCAGCCAACAACATACTTCCAGGTCTGAAAGGAAATAAACGAGTTTATCAAAAAATGAAGCTAGAATGTATCAGAGAATTGGATTACGAGGGAAACACGTACACAGCTAGGAACAACGAACCAAAATGTGTATGGTTTGTGTATGCGCATTATACAAGTAATCCAGAATAGCTCAAGAAGAAGACTTCGCAGAAGATAACGCACAAAAACGGCATAGTGCCATTCTAATGATGTAAAAATAATGAAAACAAAAATAGGCGAGGGAGTCCTTCGCTGGCATATGGGTTAATGGAAAAGTCGTTTTCTTACATGCAATTAAGGAGCATATTTTGCCGACATAAATTAACAAGCAGCGTATATACAAATCTTGAAAAAGCTGCTATGGCGTGACACAGTCGAGCAACGACTCCAACAAGAACCAGTTCCACAAAATCCACGGTTGCTTTCCCCCTCGTGGAACACTCGCTGGAACTCGTTTAGTTCATGATCAACATAAAACTAATGGCAAAGAAATTAGTGTAATGAAAAGCTTAATTAATTTGTGCGCTAAAATTTATTTGACTTGTAATTCCCCGACTGCAGTTGCACGGAAATTTCAGCAAGGAAACTTAATTATGAGTCGTACTTTCTGCAGTTCCGGATAGTTCGCCGAATTCAAAACTTAATGGCATTATATAAACAGTAAGCTACACGTAGAAGCTTCAACAGCTTGACAATTTCAGGTTTTTCGTATTTTAACTACTGGTATGTCCCAATTTTTTTGTTTTGTTGCGAATTTACCGGCTTTTCTGTCTTCTGCATCTTGGGGCAAAAATAACCTTTAGGGTCACGTTTTGTGAGGAAGCTATTTTCAGATATCATATGACCTTTCTCGTTTGTTTCTATACATTTTTCAACTGTTTACAAGAACGATTGAAGATTTATTAGTTTGTCATATTTCCTGGGCAGATTTTAAGATGTTTGAATTTGCCGTTTAAACCTTTTGGGGTCTATGTGACCCCAAAAGTTTAAAATCTTTAAAATGTTGATTTCCACACTTCTGTTTTCTTTGAAATTTCAGGTAGTTGACAGAAACATGTTCAAGCTGATGGTACCTACTTTTACATTTGAAAAAAAAATCATGTATTCAGGAATTAAGAGGCCATTGGCTGAAGGCCTTTGGGGTCAAATAGACCCCAGGTGGTCTATTAGTCATAAGTAATATTACGTCAAATTTGATCCAATTTGCATATTTTCTTAATTTTTTTCACTGTTTATTTGTTTCATGTGCTTGTGGATACCCTTAGCCTTAGTTATACCCAAAACATTTCAAAAGACATCCATTTTCATGCAAATGTTTTAACCGCTTTTAATTTTTCTAAGTATTGTCACTGTTTGGTTTATACAACTGTAAATACATTAGGTATGTTTTATGCTAAATAAATGAAAAAGTTAATATAATACAATTTTAGTAAGTTTATGTTTTGGTTTTAATTCAAATATACCATCTTTAGATATAAATTTAACTCATATATGTTTAAAAACACCTGGGGTCACATAGGTAGTCATTGTCGTGAAAAAAAGGGTAGGCATCTGAGGTTTATGGCAGCTTCAAGCTTTCAAACGTTTAAGCGGAAGTTACTTTAATGATCCAACTAGAAAACACACAAATATATTTCACAGGAATAACTTTTCCTTGCTTATGTATATAGTGTCCTCCAACATGGTCACATTTTTGACTTGCACCTATACAGTAGATGTAAACAATTATGGAACTGGGTGGCCTCTGTTGTGCATACAATCAAACTGTAATGATAACATGTGTAGGACGAAAAAAGTATTGTGAAAATGCCAAATACATGCAAGATTAATTGCCAATATATCAACTGGAACTTTCGATTGCCTCCAAACTGCCTTCTCCATAGTAAGATCATAGCTCCTCCGACTATCGTGCATATTCATTGAACGATTTCTTTTTAAATTCGCTTTCCCACAATATCAAGAAATATTGAATTCGGTTTGCGATATTCCATTATAATATTCCGCTCATGCATGCAACTGTCTGTACATATTTGCATCAATAAGCTTCAAAAAATATTATGTTGGAGAATGGCTTAGGAAGTGATTGATACCCCTTGCTGGCTCACAGATATATTAGAAGCTTAAGATAGGAAGGGACCTTAGTGACATTTCCTTTTTTTAAATTCACTCGAGAAGAACATTGATATATCTTTTCACCGATCTGTAACTCGGGGCAAAATTGAAAAACTTTTGCCTACATAGGCAGAAGATGAATCTCGCGATTAAAACGATGATTGGCTGCGATTTTTGATTCGTTTTACCCTAAAGGTAAAATAAGAACTGCTCTCTAGGCATTCAATTTGGCTTGAAAATTCGATTTAAAAAATAAACATCGTTTTAATGTAAAATCAATACTGTAGGGATGTAAGATCAATACTGTAGGGGTGAAGATGAAAAAGCCTGATATTCAAGTGACTAGGGGTGCTCAATCAAACCGCTTGAAAAAAAGCAGGAATTTGTCGAAATGCCGACTGAAATACTTTACAGAGATTTACAAACGAAATAGAATTTAAAAAATCTCAGTAAAGTAAACTGACACGCTGCGATATACTTCACCTTTAAACACATGTGCTACACTCGTGCACATTATGACTAATACATTAGCACTGAATTGCGATGAAATACAATTAAAAGTTCCAAACTGCATACAATATGCAAATGCAAAAAATCAAAACAAAAAAAAAACTTAATAAATATAGTAAATAATTAAAAAAATAATATTGAATATGTAAAACTTCATAAATTAATCTCAAATTGGAGTTATGTGTCTCAGTTCAAAATGTGCTCTTACAAGTATTGAGGGAAATATGCATTATTTACAGAATATACAGTGCATGTATATAATTATGCAGTATTTTAAAAAAATTACATTACCTTACTTTCTAATAGATTGCATAATGAAAATGCATTTAATTAAGAATGAAATGAAATGTATGAGAGCAGAGAATATCTTCCTTTACTCAAATAAACCCTGGAGGCTCAAGAAAATATGAAAAATGTACAAGAGAAATCACTTGCAAACTTCGCATTTGATACAGTATGTAAAGTGTGCACCAGTTTATAAACCTGTCATCACTGCACAATAAATCCAAGAGAAGTAAGAATCACGGATCATAATGCACATAACACATTTCCAGAGAAAGGGAACTATGCGGATATATGCAAGTACGTGAACGTACATCCATTCAAAATAGACAACAATATGTGATTGTTGAACATATGACTTCATCGGTTCCTAAATCCTAATGGAGTATTTCATTATACTTTCGGATATTTTTTCCCAACAAATGAGTTACAACAGAGGCAGATGCCGCCGAATAATGATCCATTCAAGATGGTTCTACAATTCCGCTTTTCTGGAGAGCTTTAAAAGCAAGGATATGCGACAGCGCGCATATTAAGTCATCAAAAACAGTTTCCCAAAGTGACGTTATGAAAAGCAGAAATGAATTTCAAAGAAGTGCGCAGACACTGGTGATTTTCGCTAAATTTGCAAATCCCTTTCATTGCCTCCATTTGCAAAGAGAACATTGTGCCGAGTTGAATCACCCTTAACGAATGATGCGCTTTGTTACTCTGACACCTTATTAAACAAAACACGAGAAAAGTGGATACAAAGTATATACAAAATATACATGGATATTTCTGGCATCTATCCTAAAATAGGGTAATGCGATGTAGTTCTAAAGCGCTTTCAAAGCTGCGCATGAATGCACTGTTATGAACATGCGAAGCCAGAATGAAATTTAAAAATGTGTGCCCTTTAGCAATGAATTTGTATTAGAATAACAACGTGTCACGATATTTTGATTGAATATGTTTAGAACAACATTAGTCTTCGAATAGAGTAGGTGAAATGAGCCATTGTCACAGGTAATTGACTTTAGCAAAGAGGTAAATCATTAAATATTTGCTTGTTTCGTACGAACTAGAAATCATTACATTCACCAAAAAAATTTATCTAATCAAAATGTTTATCCTTTGGAAAACTAACTCGCCGCATTTAATATTGTCATTTTAATGCTATGCGCTTTCAAAATAAGTTCGATGAGAGCGAACAATAATTTTTACGAATTTTATACCTCGAGCAACAAAACTGCAGACGGAAAATTTCTAAGAATTGCAAATGCTGTTTAATCAAAATTCGCAATCAATGCAAGAGCACGCAAAGCAAATCCCTAGCTTAGCTAGTCATTTAATACTTCTGGCGTTCTATTTCAAGTACGAAATCCGAGAATGAGATAAGTTTCCTATGCTTATAAGTGGGCTTAATGTTGTGTAAACTAGGATGAAATCTACCTTCCGATGTAATGAAACTCCTAAGCACATATGTCATTTCGCAGAATGAGCGAAGTAGATTTTGTTATCTTTTTTGAATTTTAAATTTGTTTTTGAGTCGGATAAGTGGCTCAAACTACCAAATCCGACAAAATCCCTTAGGAACGATTATATGGCTTTGATACGAATTTAATTAAAGATTCTATTGTGAAATTTATTCACATGTTAGAACAATTGTATGGAAACGTTTTTTTTTTTCAGTCTCGTTCACAGCTCTAGACTCATGGCCAGACCACAGACTTGAGTTTTAAAAGGAAAAGGTTAAAAATAATGCCCATGCTGAATATCATAAAACTCATTGCAAGATGTCAAAAACCAAGATTCAGCTTTTGCTAATATACTGCATGATAAGAATTACGGCATCATAAATATGGGAGTCGGATGCCAGACAGCAATATCTGCAATTTGCTCGCAGACATCCGGGGCTGCTGGTTACGTGCATGAATTAGTTTAAAATGTTGAGGAAAAGAAAAAATGCCAAAAGGAAATTTGTGCATCGCCAAATCCACTCTACAGGGAAAAAATGAAAAAAAATGTTCTATGGACCTTCAATGTTAGATTTGAGAAACATCAAAATAAGTAGATTTCCAACGGTGCGGACACATTTTAAATTTTAAAGCAGAACAGGAATTTTCCAACGTTTATTTTGAAATGCTGTAAACTGAAATGAATATTGCACGTTGCCTCATATACAATTTGCACCAATAGCAAAATAAAAATACGAATGAATCAACTCATGCTTAAACTTAAAACTCAAAGTCATCATTTTATACATGCACAGGATATATGATAATACGCACTTGGCAGATAAACATCTCCAAACCTATTAACTTCAAGTGCAGAATTTTAAGAAAAACTCATAAAAATATAATTCCCAAAGTAATTCACAAAATGTTCATGAAAATTGTTCTTAGGATCTACAGTTCCGCTTAGAATGGAAGAGAGATTAGTTTTCATTTCCAGTTCGAAATGACAGAAATGCAAATTTGTAGCTTATGTTGATCGGTGAAAATGATCAGTAAATATATGCAAATATACTGTATATACTCATACCCATAGGACCTGCAGACCTAAGATTGAGCATTTTCTTAATACATGATTAAGATAAATCTCTATATTTTTAGTTGCTTCCCATGAGTTTTGCATAGATACATGTATGTTGTGTTGTAAACATTCTGGAAAGCACTTAAAAAGCAACCTGAAGTCGATCTCAGACGACAACATTAAAAAGAAAAAAAATGTCTTCTTTCAGAGAATCTTTCCTTAACTTTGATAAAGGGCATCTTTTGAAAATGTTATTTTCCCATAGTGTCAGCCGATAGTCAAGTGATATCCCTATTGAATGATGTATACATAAAACCATTTGAATTAAAAAGACTTCACCCACACAGAAATACTTGTAGAAGAACTAAATCGTCCTTAGCGTTACTCCACGACTGCTACTTTATATGTTATAAATGCAAGGAATACATCAAGGGATGATGCATGCTTCTTGACATATCAGGTCTTTGCTAGTTTCCCAGCATCAATGACAAAAAAATAAGACAAATCCATTTTCAATAAGTCGGAAAAGCGTGCCTAGCTTATCATGCGTTCATGTATCACCAACGTCAATTCTCCTAACGATGTTCATAGTAGGCAATGGCATCTTATCGGATCGGACAAACAACATCGGGCATCTTAACCAAGTTTTTTTTTATATTTGGCAGTGTGACAAATTGAAACGGCATATGCAAAAATCGATACGTCCAAACATAACGGATGATGTGTCCGAAAAAAACAACAAGCCAAACTCAAACTGTAATGCAGTTTTCATGAAGTAAACTAAGTGTAGTGAATTTAATATTGCTCGTTGTTGTCAGAAAACGTCCCAGACAATTGTACTACATGTAATCAAAGTAAAAATCAAAAACAATTATTTGTTCAAAATTAAATAAAACTTTCCAATTGCACCAATAAATTGGGCAGTCTGATGGAGATTAATTAAATTCAACCTATACTCAACTAAATAAACTACAAAACAACATTAAATCTTTTGTAAACAGCAAACATCGCTAAAACAAAGACGTGTGATTTTATGACAAATGGATGATATCCCCAAACAATGATATAATTAACATTTTCGAAATTTTGTATTCAGTGACAGGTGAATTAAGTAAGAAATACCAGAAAAAGCCCATGTTGTACATATAGGTGCCTCACACCATTAATAAGAAGTACAGTGTTCCTAGAAAAGTATTCTGAATTTAAAGAAGAAACAATGTTACAGTAAATAAAACATTTTTGAAGAATCTGACAAACTTATACTAAATATTTTACTTCATTTAGCATACTTATTATACAGTACGTGTGTTTAACATTCATTGCAGAGAATCATTGAATCCAGTCGTCATTCCGTCACCTAGATTACAGAATCCTCTGCAGTAATCATCAAGTCAAGCAAATACTAACATTGCTGGTAAAGGCGCCGTTTGTAACTGTTCCAAAAAGAGGAGTTATTTTAAGTATAGTAGTCAACGAAACGTTGACCTCGCAGGTTGAGCCATAAAATGGTGGAGGAAAAAAGAGACATGGTTCACATCTCGTCGCATTAAATGAACGCATGCGTAGCGCAAAGCCTAATTCTAATGAGTTTGTTCAAAAGATTACCTCTTACGAATTGCATCTAATGCAAAATAATAACATTTCCAAATGCCAAACGCCAACCCGTGCCAGGCCCTAACGGCAGATGAATGCGAATATAAGCGCCATAAAGAAGATTAAGTACATGTCATCGCAGGTTGTCACTTTCCATTCAAGTTCCACAAAAGTGTTGTAATCAGTATCGAGTGGCACGGGATTCTCGCGCGGAAAAGCAAAAATTAATTTGACTTTGCGAAATGTAGATACATTTGATGTGCATGCGCCAAAGCATGATGCATGCTTCGAGCGGGTGGCATCGACCTAAAAATCGGTGCAAAAGCAGTGAAACGAGTGCCAGGAGCAAAAAAGAAGTTATGGGTACAGCATCCCTGAGAACCATGAAGCGATAAAAGCCTAAAAACGGAGGACATTTCCCTTTTGACCATCTGCGCAATGGGCAATACATTATCACTTAACACGCCATTACCATAAAGTAAATGCAATGGCTTCGAAATGCGTAAACAGGGCAATACCAGAACCGTATATCTACAATGGTTTTATCTGGCTGCAAAAAAAAAAAAAAAAAAAGTTGCCGTTGGTTCGTATTCAGCTCACGACGTTTCATGCTAAATCAAGCATGTTTGCTCCAGGAAAAAAAATGGCCAACATTATATGGCAAGGAATGATTAAATTTTATAGCTATCTTTACAAAATGCAGTCTGTGACTGTACAGAGTTAGCAGAATCAATAGCAAGCTCACGATATGCTAACATCCGTAGAATAAGGCTGTATCAAAGATTTTGCTAAAATATTTGCAAACTCACAATTTCAATCAATGCAACAGAATGTTCAGGAATAGCACGAATGGCGATACATCATTTTCTTCCCAAAATCATATTTGATTATGACCAACAAGATATATCCAGATTCTACAAGGTTTTCTTGTGATATAACAACGATTTCGCAAAAAAAAAAAAAAAAATCCCCAACTAGGACTTAGAAAAATGGATAACTTAATGCGATGAAATAACTATAGCATAGCATACATTTAATTTTTCCATACATTTAATTACTAAATGCCATATCAATTCAAGAATTTTACAACGATGCCATTATTGCCATTTCCAATGTTTTGAGGTCAAAACTTGCGACAATACCGTGCAGAATTCAACAGCTAGAAAGTCCACACTAGCTCGCAAAAGAATTGTGATGAAATCTCTAAGAAATATCGCGCGGCTCGTTAGTTAGAAGTAATGGCAAAAAATGTACTGAGTTCTCAAACAAATCCGCATCCTGCCTAAGAAAGGAGTCGGTATACAAGACTCATTATACAGAATCTCTGATTGCATCAGCAGAAACAATCACGTCTGCATAAATTAATGTTAATTAGAAAATTAAACCTTTTCCCCGAGTTAATGGCAATGGAATGATACCCATAGTTTGACATGCAGTTTCCATGGCTTGGCTGAGATGCGGGTGCTAGATGGTTTGACTGCGGATTTCTGCTACATTAAAGTTGACCCAATAAGCACGAAGAAGAATGAATGGAAGCACCACCAACGCTTCCTCATCAAAGAACAGCGATGCTCCACTAAACACAAGTTCGCTTACGACTGTCACTTAAGGGCAGTTACCAACGAATTAAGAACGCACTTGACTTCGATGCTTTCATCGAAGCTTTTGTCACTTTATGTGAAGCAACATTGCACACCCGACTGGCGCATTTGAACTCAGGCTTAGATCAACTCAACTGAAAATGGTATTGACCCGCATGACTTCTCCAATGCGATACTTTGGCCTGCAGCCATTGGCACAAATTTGATTACATCCCAATCAATAGGCTCGCCTAGAATGCAGTGACATTTTATCAGGTTTTAATTTCGCAAAATTATCTTTTATATAGTGATGCATTTGCAATCCAATCACAAACGTACATAATCATGTATAATAATAATGTATATAATCAGGGCCGTCTTATCCATTAGACTGAGAAGGCTGAAGCCCCAGGGCCCAACAGTGCAGGGGCCCATGAAGACCATG